>JABUQX010126299.1:0-17500 GCA_015478945.1 Trachelipus rathkii
TCCTTCCTGCAGAAGAATACAAATAGCGTTAATGCGGTAAAGGTGTCCGAGGCTGATAAGCCTTTGATGTACACTTTTCCAAGTCATTATGATTTATAATAAATGTATATTTATTACTATTATACACCTATACTATGAACCCAACTATTTACTCTCATTTAGTCATACAGTGAATAAGTAAACATGTGTTTTAGCTTTATCAATTCCGATTACCTATATTATTATACATAATTTTTTGCCTTTCCTTCTCTTTTCAAACAAAGAGATCTCCTAAGCGCATATTCATTAAAGTATACTCTGTTTACAATTGTGATCAGTAGTATCATGAGCATATATTGAACACAATAAAATAAAATTATATACACAACAATACTCAGCTAACAACAATAATATATATGTACTGACGTACAAAGTTTATTCACCACATATACCACATTAATAAGCTAACATAATTCAAATTAAATCGTATGAAACTAGGTATATTAATAAACGCACAAATTGAACAAAACCTAACATTAATCCTATTATTGAAAATCGAATAAATGACTAACTATTTAACATAGTTTTCAATAATATTAACAACAACTTCAATATAATACTAACAATACTACAAGAATAGAACATTGATCTTACCAGAATGACTGATTGATGGTCTGTTTCAAATCACTAGAGTTATATACTAATATTCATAGTATTGAATAATATATTATTTTTCAAATAAATTTCACTTATATATACTCCCACTTATTTATCGTAAATTATTTATAGCTGTATACCATAATGATATTCTTGTTTCGGATTCTAGTTATATTTTTACGTAAAACTTTTATTAACAGCAATAACCTTAATGATTTCATTTTGATTTTGGTATTTCGTACATATCTATAATAATATATATATAACGTCTATTATACTTACACATACTATACTATAGTAAAATATTAGTACAAAAAATTTTAATATCACAACAATTGGTTAATTATTCATATTATATTCAAGACCAGCTAGGTAATAGTATTGTACTGTACTAATAAAGTTTATTACACACTAGTTATAATAATTCATAACATATATAAAAAAATTAGTATAAACCTAAAAAATAAATATTATACCATATATTATCAAAACAACAAACCTAAACACATCTTAAGCAGGAACTATAAATTTGATTAATTATTTTACTGCGTGTTGCTTATTGACTTAAAAAATGATGTAACACAAATGGCTATTTATAGGTAAAACGTTAAACCTTAAATATTCTAACTAGTTAAGCATTGAACTCTATACATATTAAACGTTAATTTACTTTAACCTACTTAACATATGAATTAAACAATTTATAGCAATAACTTTAATCAAGCAAACATTATTAGTTATTATCATAAAAGTACTAACGAAAAGTATTAGCTAATAATATATATAATAGATTTCGCATACTAAGTTAATACAGCTTAAAACAATAATGCAAAACTGACTAAGAAAATATATAATGCCCAATAAGATCAAAACATAACACATCTTAGCAGTGAAATAGACAGTTCACACAAATTATAAACAAAGTTCCACACTTTAACACCAGTGAAAGCTAGAACTAACATGGATAGTATGTTTTTTATTTTATAGATTTGTGTACACTTTATAACTATATTTTTATAACTAATATACTCTTAGCATATATATAACTGTTATAATCTTATATTTAAACTAACAGTAAATACCAATATTATTTAACCATAAAATCTTATCCTACACTACATTGATTAATTATATCAATACGACCTAAGTCAGACAAATGTGCTAACGTATACCAAAGGTCACCCAAGAATGGAAGCTAACATATTTGCTTAATCAACTAGAACTATACAGAAAATAATTAGCATAAAAATAATGACAAACCTAGCACATTCATTAAGTAAGGATAAATTAAAAACTTGCTTATACAATTAACAAATAGTTACCATTTACTATAAAACTCAGTCACACAAGAGAGCGGGAGGACTGATATCATGTTTTAAAAGCAAAAACCCTTTACTTTATTTCATTTAACGTAAATGATTTTTCAATGCATATACTCCTTTAACTGAATTTCCACGGGCCTTAATAATTTCCTCTTACGCTACTCCTTCAAGGGTAGTAACAGTTAATCATTTTACTAAATATTTATACTACATCGAGACATCTTGAGATTATAACTTAAAATCAAATAACAGATCAAAAAGGCGTTACAGTAGTATTGCCTAACGTCAAGTACAAAAAGTGGAGTCCAAAACATGCGAATATAAGCCTAACAATAGAACGTAAGACATGTGAAAACTAAGAATCATAAGGGCCACAAAGACATCAGTACATAGCTTACATTCTGGGCACACAGAATAAAAACTGTTTTAACATAACAACAGTTCTACTAGTATACCAAGAGATATTAGGAAGCCTTAAGTAGAAATAAAGGATGTAAAAAAAACGTAACCTAACTATTACCTCTCTCTCATCATTAAGCTATCTCTCTAACATATTTTTAATCGTTTTTAATATGCTTACAAAAATACATCTATGGTGGACTTTTTTTCAAGAAATATTGGTTTTAAAAATAAACTAAATATATGATCGTCAAGCAGAAGCATGATACCATTATCTATTTGTACCGATTTATTAATTCATTACTGAGTATCAACAAATCATATTTGGGCCTTTAATATTAGTTATACTACATGGTAATCAAATTCCACACTTATGAAACTAAGCATAATTTTTATCATTTATAGACATTTACAATCTCGAGAATATGATGGAATATAACACTCGTTAGCAAGGGGCGACAAACCTACACCACCCATTTTATTGACACACCACTAGATACATGATTAACCATAACAAATGTTCTCTTAAAGACTATTATAAACTTCGGAAAGTAAACTATACTTTAACAGATACAAAATATACTAGTTTTTACTAACCTTTGTGATTCATAGCATTAATACTCCTATCATATATATAATACTGATGTAATACTTACACGATTGGTGAATCCGGACACTAGATATATATCCATGTCTTAGTTCAGAAAAATATATGGTAGCATAAACCGAGGGAGCCTAACGCGAGTTTACACACCCTAACGAGTAAAGCACGGAGTGAAAGTGTAGAGTTCGTGTGAGGAGTCTTAATGCGTCGTTTTAGAACGTCTCTCTGACTCTCGCTCTGTGATCTGCGTGTCAGAATTTGAAAAGTATTATTCCAAAGACTATACTAAAGGAGCGAGAAATAAAGGTTCGAGCGTGTAGGAGTCTGTATATTACTATGCTTTGAGGACAATTGACTCGCTAAAAATAGCGTGTACCGCAAGATAGCTCGCTGAATAGAGCGTTTGAACCCTGCTGGAGCGGATATAACTAGCAATGTAGCAGTCGCCATTTCGGCTTGAGCGCGGACGTCTGTACACATAAACTACGGAACCACTCACACACATCGATACTCCATGTGGGTTTATTATATTATTAATCTGAAATCTTCTACGTTAGATTATGATATTAGAACAACTCTCGAAAGATGGTAGTTTCCGAGAGGAGATAGCACGCGGGTATCGACATTGGAGTCATTCAGTTTTTTAAAACCGGCGATCAACACTCTTAGGTTACCGACAAGGAACATCACATCAACTCCTCTGAAGAAAAATAGTGTATGATAACATTTAACCCATCCGGTGAATACAATTATTACTGTAATGGATTTGGCATTTTCAACTTGTAAATCTCCGCAAATCTACGAATATACAAGTAACATAGTATAGTTCAGATCATCCCTCTTTATGAACATGCATAACTTCGAGTTCTTACTCTCGTTTGAGGTCCGAATAAGCTTTCGCTGGCCAATGTGGAGATTCGGTCATTCTGCACTCTGGCTCGAAGGAACAGAATCCTGATCTTACGAGTCTTTCGTAGCTCGGGAGTGGTTTTCACGCGACTTATTTTGGGTTTCTCGCCTTTCAGTTTACGAGTCATTTCCGTTTCCGTGTTCCTGAGGTTGCTTGCTTTCGTCGATACGCCGTACTCGACAAGTTGCGTACTACCTCATAATTACTACTTTAACATCTTGTTTAGTTCTAGAGGTTTAATCTTCACGAGTGTGAAGTTCGTGTTCAACGTCATGATGTCTACCACAAGTTTGTCAAGAGTTGTTAGTAATGTGTAGAATATAGAATCCAACGAATTTGGCTGACTTGAGCTACATGCGCTAACAAGTTTATCCACTTCCTTAGTAAGGGTTCTCCACATATCCTAAGAGGTGGTGGTAGCATCATTCTCACTCCTCCATGACAAATAAAGATTAAAAAAGAGAGACATATAAGATTTGTTGTCATGTATATGAAAGAGATCTGGTATATTATTTTTTGCTTGGAGCAGAGGATGGCGAGGATGCTATATGAAAGTATTTTACATTAGAGCACATAAAAGACTTGATCATATTGAGAATATCGTCTTTACTGTCGAACAGTTATTGTGTGTCTATGCCGGGTTGCAGAAGTGGAGTGTGTGGTGCTGGAGCAACGCGGTTTGTTTCCTTTTGATAAAAATGATACTATGACTTACGTGTTAACACAAACTGAGTAAATACTTTAGTGTATTGTTTAATAAGTGGGTTTTGAGTTTGATTGTGGGCTGTATGAGATACGTGAAGATGGCATGGTCCCTCATGGTATATGGGTTTAATTAAATTTTTTTATGTTACTTTACCGAAGTTAAGTCTGGAACTTTGTGTTATTCGGATTAGTGACAGTTTATTGGTGTGTAAGTTGTGTTAGGTTTGTCGTTTAATTTATTTTTCATAGTTGCGATACCTGCAGTAGCTTATGTAGCTTTGAGTTAAAAGAGTGAAAGCACAGAAGATGTATTGATTAAGACGCCTTAGCAATATATGTGAGTGGTTGAGAGAATGCGAGATAAATGAGTAAATGCGAACAATGATATTAATGATACATTTTTGCTAAATAAAGTTGAGGTGATGTTAAAGATGTAAGAGATTGACAGTTAAGTAGTGATGTTCTGACTAGATGATATGCTTGAAAAAAGTAAAGAGAATTGTGTTGAAGCAAGTGTGCTTTGCAGTTTTATCATACCATGTTAGTTACTCTTACGCCTGGCGTTATAGCTGTCTGGGCATCTCGGGGTTAGATGTTGTGCCTAACAGTTTGGTTAATTATTTAAATTAGTTTGTCACGTTTGGTAATATGAGATAGTGTCATATGTCTATTGTGCTGTCTTCACTTTTTTACTTTTTAGATTGCATTTTGTTACGGGGCTATGTTTAGCCTGTTAAATTGTAGAGATAGTAGTGAACTTCGTAATAGTATACGTATTAGGTTCTTAATACCATATGTCGATGGACTACTTGTCATAATGAATACATAAACAACAAAATTTGAAATATTAATGAATAAAAATTAAATATAGTTAAATAGTATACTGAAATTGTTCTTTTATGTGGTAAGCATTTAACTGTTAATTAGGTGGTTATTGAGATAGTTATGCTTACGCATAAAAAGTCAAATTTTACGTAAAATTACAAGAAATATACTCGTACGTTTTGCATACCTAATGGATTAGGTCAGTATAATTCATGCTTTAAACTCCTAAATCAGTGTTAAGTCTCGTCAAAGCCACCATCGGCAGCCCCGGGACGACGATCAGGGTCGCATTTGTCTCAAGCCTGTTTAACCTACAGTCTTCTATTTTCTCCTTAAAAGGAGATGACTTGCATTAGGTTGTTGATTCGGTATTCGTGATTGCTGCATCTTTCTATTTCTTGAGTATCTTCGTCTGATAATGGAATATGTGGTTTTATTAATGAAGTGGGAATACTTTGTTACGTTAGCACAGGCTCTTTACTTGTGAGTTACCTGATTTATGTTATTTGGATATAATGAAAAAATGTTGAGAAAAATATAAATTTTAGAGTGTATCTATTATTGATTTAACTCGATGATATGAATGTGCTCAAATGCAATTTAATAAGTTAATTAGTCCTCAACGAGTTTAACTAGAAGTTGCTTCTCTGAAACATGTTAAAGATATTAGGAAGCTATATCAAATGTAGCTATTTTGCAGACCATCACCATGATGAAACTACTTAGTTGCTTCAGCTGGTGGTTTAAGGTGTGGAACTTTGCTTAATGTTGACTGCTTATTCCTGCTTAAGATGTGTTTATGTTTGTCTTTGGCCATTATTTTCTTTAGTTCAGTTGATGCTATGTTAGCTATAAAATATTATAGTCGTCGCGCAAAAATAGGGACAACAATATCATAACAATTATTTTGCTTAAGTTACAAGGCAATATAACTTTTCGCTGGTCTTGTATGAAGCAGATCACAATTAACCATCTAACAAAGTGTCTCATCGACTTTTAAGAATAACAGATGATATTTGGCCTAAAAATTTGGGGTGTATGTACTATGGTTAGTGTTAAATTAGCACAAGTCTAGATTAACCTAATTATGTTATGTAAGTTATTCTCTTGAATCAAGGACGCTAAAAGAGTAATATACAGTTTAATCGATTTTGCATACCATGTTCTAAGTTGCTTTTATTGGTGTTAAGTGTGGGATATTAATATATTGTTGCGTTAACCATTTATTCCTGTTAAAGATGTGTCTTTTTTGTTTGTCTTTCAGGGTCACTTATAATTCTACTACGCTTAGTTTACGTATTTTGAAAACGCTTTATTAGCTTTATTAAATGTGAAAACTTTTTTCATTTCTCTATCGTTTACTACTACTCCCTGGTCTGTAATATAACATTGGGAATTTTAAAGATTAGGTTCGGATAATCAACCAGCAGCGGGAAAGTATGCTAACATAGCATAAAGTTTCCACATTAATCAAGCCTCAATAAGCATCAACTGACTAAGAAAATAATGACAAAGACCAACTAAACACAAACTACAAACACAAAAACTGTTAACACATTAAAACGTTCACACTTAACACCAGTAAGAGCAACTAACATGTATGCAAAACGTAACCTAATCTCACTTTTTCAAGCAATATCTCTAACATATTAAACGTTAATCTTACACTAAAACAGACACAGTAACATTTTACTAAAATTTATCACAACAATTGGTTAATTATCAATACAGAGCAGCGAAAGTCAATGCTAAAGTAACAAGTCACATTATAAAGCTAACATAAGCAATCAACGAACTAAGAAACTCAGCGACGTTTCCAAACCTATACAAACTTTTACAAGTCTGCATGACCCTCCCAGTAACCTCCTGCTCAGCCACTTAACCATAATACGCAACTAAACACTGGTAAATGGCAAAACGTAACCTAATATTACTTTTTCAAGCATATCTCTAAAGTATTAACGTTAATCTTACACTACCAGTAACACTTAACTAAAATTTCCTCACAACTATTGGTTTTTATTAGTCTTATACTGTTAACTATACAGAGTGTTCAAGTGTACACGAGAAATGTAACGTTAACTATGACTAGATGATCAGAAACACAACACAAGAGAGAATATTTCAGATAAAAGCCACATCGTTAAAATGGATCATCAGAATAACGTAACAAAAGCAAAAACACAGTGATCACGATATCTGCTGTATAATAATCACAGAAAAAAATTATTAAATATTTAACATTAACATAGTTCCACACTTAACAACCTAAGTAACAAGCAAAGACTATACATGGTCTCAACATGCTGCTCATAATAATGTAAAATCTGTGTGGATATACAGGTAACCACAATCAGCTTTTCGTACATGTTCGTTATCTGTATATTTTACTCTCTCAGTTTTAATGCATTGTGCTTTCGTATAAAAGATATATGAAAAACCTTGTTTAAAGTGTTAATCTGTTTAACGCTACTCGAACATTCAATCGTATCATCAATATGTAAATGTCTAAGAAATTTCTCTACATGAACACTTGAGTATAGTCGTTTCATAATTTCCTAGTCTAATCACGAAATACAGTATAGATATGATATGTTAGCTTTACTTGATTTCTAGAAAAACATAAATCTTAGGAGTACGTCATGTCTCACTACAATTTTGGAGTTAACGCTATATACGATGTGTGACAGTAAACAATGAATCCTTATATGAGAATATATAAAGTGATCACACTATTGTAACATGAGTAACACATAATATAAGTGCAAACTTATGTACATCACGCGGAATCAAACTTTTTACATGTAACAAAAAGTATAAACGATCTGTAGATTTCTTTGATAGTTACGAGGCCTGTCAAACAGCACGTCACACGTCTGTGTCAATTTAGTTGCCAATTTAGTCTGAATCGTTATAACAAATATTGTTTTATGCTACTCAGTATGTTAAGTCATAACCATATAGGTCATCATAATTAACTTAATGGAACAAATCTAGTTAGTTGTATTCATAACGCGACAACCTAATCACATACTGTCCCCCTTTAATTATAATCTTGGTTTAATCTATTATAACAAAGTTAATCTCTTTTTTCACTTTTGAAACACCAAAGGGTGGGGTAGAGGCGTAAAACTATTAAACCCACTCCACCAAAACGTAACCTGGTTTTTTTCATCCTGTTTTTTCTCATATATGACGTCATGTTAAACTATAATTACATCGTGTTTTAATTTTTCTTTACATTTAGGTACACTCATGGTAAACAAATTGTTAATCAAATAATTATGTGTCTATACAGATTAATAAACCATAAAAACACCAGAATAAATTCTAATACCATTTAATCTCTGAGGAGTATATATAAAAGAAAAAAAAAAGGTTATGTTTATTTAGAATAGAACCAGCATTATTTTAGAGAATCTCAAACGGTCCCCCTTTTCAGATTAAAATACACAACTACTCAACATAAGATTTATAATTTTAACAGAGCTTAACTAGAATATTTATTGCTCAATACAAAGTAGTTAGCCTAAAAACTAAGTTTATTATTTATAGAAACACAACCTAAGTTTTTGCAGGAGAGATAAACAATAAAGCAATTAATAGACATGTATCAGACATCATATAAGTTTTTACAGAATCAACGAAATGTAAAAAATATAGTGAGATTGAAACACATCGTGGGGTTACGTGTGTAACTTATAATGTACTGTTAAACTTCAAGCTTACTTTACGATGGAGTCTAGATTACAAGCGTTGTATAGTATAGATAGCAGGTGGTAGGTTTAGTTTGCTATTACGGTTATCAACTCACTTAAGTCCGAATATTAATAACTATGCCGCTAATGTTAGCTGAATGGAAAATAGTGTGTGATAATTACAATCATTTATATTCCTTCAATACTATACAAGGATGTAATTTCTATCTTTTCTCATATCTCAATATCAGAAGCATATAAGTAATGATCAAGTGAAATAACTGTTAGAGTGAGCGTAATAAATCCGCATAAATATCTAAGTTCATTACGGAGGTAGAAGTATTTACTGTCAGTTATCGAGAAAAAGCAAAACCATCATTTACTCATATAGAACACTATCTGAACAATCAAACAACTGCAACACAAATGAATCTCAAAGAATAAATATGTATTGACAATGGAGATAGATGAACTTTAGTATGGATACTCAATAAGATCAATCACACTATTATAGACAGTAAGTGAGTATGGGCATAACGGGTAAACATTGGTTTGCGCGACAGTTGTAGATGGAGAGCTGACGTTAGCTTGTAATTTCACCTAGAATGCCTAGTGAAGAAAATATATTTATCCAGCTATAATCTAGGGAAGATATGCTATAAAACAACAACTTTAAGAACACGAAATAATATAATCTCTAATAACATTTTAACTAAACTTTCGCGCATATATTTAAACAACACAAAGTACATAATAAAAGAACAAACTAAATTTTCGTTTCCACGAGTATAACGTAAACTACACCTTAAAAACGCTTTTCTAATGGTCAATAGAAACATATATAGTTATTCAAACCTAGTAATTTTACTCAAATTATAGCTTTTTGTCTTAACTGGGTATTAAATATATTGGAAAAAATATCTATACTTATATCAATACTATTTATGGTAATAGTTATTAAAGCTAAAAAACTCTTTAACTTCTAAACAATTTTAACTTTGACTTTCGTCCATTTTTTTAGTATTGTACTGTTTAAACAAGTTTTAGCATTTTCTTTAAAAAAGTTTTTTATAACAAATATAATGATCAATAAAAAATGACATGTTGCAAAAGGCACATGCTCCAGCGTGTGAATATGATTCTTGCTATAGATCATTACTATCACAAACGTTGTGTTTAACATAACAGTAATCTAAACAGAGAAAACTCATTAGAGTTTTGTTTAGTGTCTAAGTCCATTTATTAGGCAACTATGATGGGTGGTTTGTAGTCTTTGTGAGGGTGTAATTATTTGTGTGTCCAGTAGATTAAACGTAATATTTTATCTTCTTGGTTGCGAGAGCGGTATATACTAGAAAGAGTCGCAGTATATAAGTTTAGTTATAAAAGTCACACAACACCAACTATCTGTTACGTTGGCATACCATTATTCTCCACGTTGCCTCTAGTACCGTATAATTAGGTACGGTGGATGATAAATACAATTACACGTGTCTAATCACGGGGATAACAATTGTTGAGTGGAAGACTATTGATTACTAAGAGATACTTGTTATGATACAGAGTATTAAACTATAGTGGTTGAACCACGATATTCATTAACTAGTTATAAAAATGAACTATTGTGTACCGTTTATATACTTAAACTTACCTAATGTTCTTAAGTATGGCACCTTATGCTAATGTAGTTAGCGCATTTATTACCACAGGCACTAAAAGGTTTTTGAGGCAATCCAGAATTAGAGATATGTTCTATAACATACTTATAATATGTTCTATATAGAAACGCCATGAGGTATCTAATGGATAATTGATTAAGCTATTGTTAATTCGAGATGAATCGTTGAAAACACCTCTTATTTCAGACTCGGCGTTGTAAGCGTGCATATTATACTAGTCTGGATCAACGATCTCATTGATAAATAATATTTCACAGACACTTCGTGTACTAAGATTTCTCAATGGTTTATATAAGTTTTCTTATCATTAACTGAGGTTATTCATGTTCGCTGCACACGCATAAATTGAATGATCTACTGGAATAAGATGATTTCTACTCTGTTTTGAATATATAACGAGTTCAAATTAATTTTAGCATGTAATTAGCTATGGGTAGAATGTGTACGGTATTTATAGTTACCATGAAGCATTTGTTAAGTATTGAACTTTGTTTAATATATGACTGCTTATTCCGTGTATACAATCTCGTTGCACAGCATAAGTGTATCACGGAATTGTCGCAGTGGATTCACAAAATTTAAGTACCTACTCTCATAGTTCACATATCATGCTATGCTGAGAGCTCTTATTGCGATATTTAGTGTACAGAATAGTCTTGATTAACATCCTATATAGGGGTTACGTTCACGGCTATTCCTATTGAGTGGATGCTATATTATCGATAACTTATCACTAAAGGCTCGTATGGAATATAATTTATATGTTGTAAAGCTATAACATTAATTGAGGTTTACCTGGGCAAATCATTGTATCCAAAACCAAACATGTGAAATACTATGGGTTTAGACAGAGTAATGTTGTTCTAATACGCGCTTACATGCTAATACCATTAATAAATATTGCTAATATTCCAGCAACAAATTTTAATAGCTATAGATAAAAACTAGTTCATTTATTTTAAATATTCTTAATGATTTATTTTCATGTTTTATGACATTTGGGTGTGAGGTTTGCTAGAAATGTAATCGTTTATATTCCGTATTTTGTATACCGGATATCGCTGTGTTATGCCTTAACTTTTATCTCGAGATATGTGAAAAACATCTTGTAGTTACTGAGTTAACTTTCAGCAAAGTGATATCTATAAGCCAACTCGATACATAGTCCATGTATCCTGAGAATATGAAGGCCAGGGGGATGCGCCCCTTGAAAGGGGCTGGTGAAGCGTGCTATGGATGGGGAAAAAATCATACTTGCAATAGAGAGAATATGTTAATACGTGACTGGGCGAGATCGTTATTGAAAATCATCCAGGATTTGGCTTGGAGGAGAGGAAGAGGGTGATGGGTGGTGTCTGATTCACATGGTATTCTTGAGGCCTAATGGATCACAAGAGCCTACTGTTTACAAGCCATCAACGCGAAGAGTGTTCCCTCTCCTCATAGCTCGTTCTAGATTATATGCAAAGCGTAAACTCTTTTAGTAAACTCAGGCGTGTTGCATACCGCATCATTGGAATTATTAATACTTAGTAGAAGGTTAGTTGTATTTGTGTGTTGTTTTTAAGGATAAACTTCCTCTCCGAAAGTTATAGATAGTGAAAAATCACCTTGGAGTTATTACTTAACGTAGTTAAGGATAGGCGGCGAGTGAGGAAAGAGGTTATAAGTGTCACTTGAGAGCGAGAGCTAGTTGGAAGAGGCATACAAAGAGTGACATACACAGAGGTGTGCGCGAGAGCGGGCGGATCAACAAAGGTTTTTGGTATAGGAAGAATGATGAGTTTTGTATAGTTAATATATACATGTAGATTAAAGAAACGTATAGAGTATCGTATTAGAATGTGTTAGAAACGTAGAAACTTAGAGTTAGATGATAAAATATAGTGTGAATTATATGATTGGTTTTATTTGTGCATAGATTAGGATGTCCATCCAAATATCGCAAATAATACATTTAGTCAAAAAGTTTTATTTAAAATCTCTCTATAATAGTGACATTTTGAATGTAATAAAAAAATTTTTAAATTTTTTTAAAATAAATTTCTATATGTTTTAATATTGTTTGATACATAATTAATTTTTTCTCAACATATTTGTTAAGTGAGAGAATAACTTTTTTGTTTTTAGATATATATAGATTATCCTGTTTGACTAATTTAATCTTGCCATTATGTAAATTTTTGTATATTTATAGTTTATTATATTTTGTTTTTCTATGAATCCCGTGTTGTAGCTCTAGATCTTATAATCCATATATGGAATCTAGGTTAGATAACTGTGGTTCCAATATTCTTATTATATGTTCCCTGATTTTTCTGGGAAGGGTCGTATTGTTATGATGTTTTAAAAAAATTTCAAAGGTACATTAGATCCCTAGTCGCGGTTATGATTTGTTAGCTTATTGATGCTAAAACTTTGTGGTCTACATGCATTATTATTGAGTGAGGTTTAGATGTGATAATGGCTAAGTAACATTAATATCTCTCTATGATTATTCATGGTATTATTTGGTCCGCAAAGATGTGATACCTTTTAATATAGACTGAAATCATAGCTCAATAGAATCACAGGCAGGTGTCGTACGGGTAAAGGGCGACTGCGGAAATGTGTGTGGTCTTTTGCACTTAACTGATTTATCTGCTTTATAGAAGTCAGTGCTAAATTATATACGTTTTTATCTGCGAAATTTTTGTACTCTAAGAGAGAGAGTTATGTGTGGACGTTGGATGTTCTAGCACTACCCAAGTATTTGTTATATATCGTGTTCATGTTTTCTACTGTCTGTGAGGTATACACATAACTATTTATGACTCATATATTGAGAGGCGCGGATTATTTCAGACTGTGGCGAGTTATGTTACTCGTATTTATTGATCGTAATTTATGCACTGATAATTTTTTTGTTCTAAATTGTTACGAAAGAATTTGATGTTAACTAAAGCAATTTTGTTATGGGGTGCGAAGCGTATTATACTTTTTGTCAGTATGCCAGTTGCTAGGGGCTAGACAGGTCTTACGAGCTAAATTCTTTATGTGTATTAACACTACATGAGAGTTAGAAGTCTAAAATAATTAACACAATTGAAAAGATCAGATCCATGACAAGATGGTCTGTGTAATAAAAGTACCGAGTTTTCTGACGTACATTATGCTTATGTTTAATAGTGTACGATCAGTGTTTATGTTATATGTGGGAGTGTTTTTAAGTGCTACACAGTTAGATGATTTATTAGGTCTCAAGTAGGATTACGTTCGTACCGACTTAAGTTGTTGTTTTCGTTCCACCCGCGGATATTTCGATTACTCATTATAGTATTTATCAAACTTACAATAAAGGTCTGTGTAATGATTCAAGTTCGTGTGTTACTCTATGTTATGCTTTATATAATTGTGTAATCAAGAGACTCTAATGTGTTGGGTGAGTCGCTTAGGAGATTCAGTGTTCGGGTGCTCACGATGTAAAACCTAAAGTATACAATATCTTCTCTGTTGTTTCGATACTATTAAGTGAATTTGTATGTCTGAGTCTTGTTCGAGTAATTGTTGTTGTTGTGTGTTGTTGTTGTGTTGTTGCGAGACTAGTAATTAATACTAGCTAGTTTTTGGAACTCTATGTTATCATGGTGATCTATCTACGATAATGTATCGTTATCTAGTTTCTTTTTGTAAGTTGTCGGTTCTGGGATTCTGTTGAGAATAGAGGCAAGAATCTTACTGAGCTCATTTATTGAGGATGCGTATAACATCTAAAACGAATTACATACTCCTTCTCAATAAGGCTGAGTATAGTATTTTCAATCGCTTGCTGGTTTGGTATTACTAATGTGCACAATCTTTTCCAGACATTTGGGCTCGATGAGTGGTTTGTTGATACTTCATGCAGGATTAGGTGGTCGCTCTACTCCACAAGACGTACATTTCTATTATTTATTAATAAACCCGGTGGAATACACGACATAAGATACAGCGCCGCACATGCACTAGAGAGTTGCTTGTAAATTCCTCGCCAGGAGGCTAGCTATATCAATACTAAAATTCATGAAATGTTCAATTAGTCCTATTCTATCTAGTAATTATTGAGCTCAGGGAGCTTAGGGTTTAACCGCGCTGAAAAAATTTTTTGTTCTAATAGTTTGGTTACTGTGGTATTTACTTCCTCGTTGAGACAATACGGAGGTAGCACACGCGTAAACGGTTGATAAATAGTCCAGGGTTTAGTTTAGTATCTGATGTCAATACTTATCAAAAGATATTCTTTGTGAGGCTTAGTAACCATTCGGTCTTATGTGGCCAACCCCATCAGCTGCATTTTTACACGGCCTCACGTGGTCATTCTAGGAATATAGGTCAATGCCGCTTAGTAAGGTTGTTATGTAACACACTGAGTTTTCATCATTCTCTATTTGGAAATAACTTGTTATCACGAGTGTGTCAAGGGTGAGACGTGAGGTTCCACACGCGAGTTTTTCGATCCATGATTAGATGTGACGCCTTATGGTATAAAAGTAAATAGCCAAACCACGGTGTTATTACACCGTCTAGTATTGTATAATAGCTACTATAAAAGGGTCTCTATATTCTACTGTTTACTGGTAATGAGGAACTCTGTTGCTTAATAATGTCAGTTAATAGTTAAATTGTTTATTGTGGTGAGTAGGGCGTCGAGTCTGGACTGTATAGCCTTTGTCACGATGTGTCAATCATATTTTATCACTCAGCTCCTGAGTAGTCTGATTGCATTTATGCTCTAGACTATGTATTAACATGTGAACCTAACAAGTATGAATATGGTGTGATGAATAATAATCTCTGCGGTATGGTTTTATTTACTAATCAAATTGACACTTACAGTGTGATTGTCTAATTATGTTTTTCAGCAATTGAGGGTTGCGGGCTGGTAATGTTCCTGGTGTATATGTTTTGGTCGCGTGTGCTAACATCGGTTACTCTTTTTCTTTCACGTCTCGATTACATTGTTAGTAATACGCAACCTACAATGAATGTCACGTTATTCATATGATTGATGTGCGGATGTCTTATTCTCATCATATGATCAGTATATATTTTCGTTAGAATTTTGGGGGTATGAGATACTACACCACATTCTCGTCTTGGGAGGGAAATCTCTATGTATAACTCTAAAGATGTTACTGTGTCAGTGGCTTAACGGTGATTTAAACTGATTATTATCGTATAGAAGATATGCCTGGGAAAAAAACTTACATAAAGGAGTCTCGATGTATGAGACACTACTAATGTAGGAATATCGCCATATAATCACAGGTGTTGTAATGTTGTGATGGAACTTTGTTTAATGTTAACAGAATCTGTTATTATTTGTGTAACAAGCTAAACATGGTGTCAGGTATGATACTATTTTGAGTGTCGAATCTCAGTAAAACTGGAGCGTAAGTAAGACATATACGTGTGTGTGAAAAAAAGGAAATTAATCAAAGTAAAATTAACTATATATAAATATGTGAAAAAACTTTTGTTAACTGAATATTAACTTCCAAGTTAATAAAATAGATCTAGTAATAGAATAATTTAAAACACTGTTTGTATGATGAAATATATTTAGGTTAAATGTATTACTCTGTAGATATAAGATTGGTAAATGAATAAACGTTATAAAGATTAATGAGATCTCTAATGGCACTATGAGTAAAAGTACACGCATTAACTAGAGAGTCGTATACGGTGAAACCTATATGACAATGAGCACAATCGGCTCGCCTGGGTCGGTGCCGGATCTGGACTAGTGTTACAGGGTGAGAGACGTATTGTTCAATGTTAACTAGTTAGATTCTTCGATGTGTTCTAGAAGTTTCGGGGTTAAGGTCGTGAGTTCTGGATCGTTTCAAAGTGGCACTATATTACTTTTACGATTTGTACAGCATTCGTTGCTAACGTATCAAATAATATATTTAATGTCTTTGCGACCGAATTATTTATGTTAATAGACCAAATAACCTAATCGCACTGAGATCTGAGATATGTGATAAATTAACACAACAATTATGGACTATATACAGAGAACTATTAATATATTAGAACTCGAATACTGAAGCTTAGTTCCTGAGAGTTTTAGTTACACTGTTTAATTAGTTCAGAAGTTATTGCTGAATAAAGGTCAACATTCAGGTGAACTCTATTTCATAATGTCATACCACTGGCCTTAGATGGCTGCTAAATTTAACTCATGTTCTTTGAGTTTACGTGATGTGTATATTAGTGATGAATAATAAAGTGTGGGACCGCGCTGACTAGGCCTCTAGTCCTTATCTACTTATATCAGATGTTAGTTAATATGTATTTATAGTTCATTTGAGCATTATATTTTCTAGTTCATACTATATGTAATTAGCTTATATATATAATATATATAAATAGTATAGTCATTTATTTAATAGTTAAACTTACTGTTTCTTCTAAAAACCGCGCCGTACCAATATTACGATCAACAGCACTTTCAAACACTTATAGGATCAACTTTTTATTTGTTTAATAAATTAATATGAACCTGTGCGCGTAGTGCTCAGATCTAGCTCCGTGCTATTTATACCTCTTCAATATAACGGATTGAATATCAAAAATCATAGACCCTATATAGTAATAGCATTCTCATTAACTTCATACTCAGAAGGTAGCCAAAATTCTATAGAGCTATCATTAACATGATGGATCAAACGTCGTATGTCTGTCTCGCATGGTCTTGC
>JABUQX010126299.1:22500-27500 GCA_015478945.1 Trachelipus rathkii
GTGTAGGCAGAGATGGTATCGAAATGAAAAGTATGATTGATTTTGTGTTGGTGAAGAAGGAGATGTTGAACTATGTGTTGGATGTTAAATTAGTGAGGTGGTTAGGGAGGGGATTAGCGGATCATTATGTTGTTTTATGTAAAATTAAGTTAGTGGGGGATTATATGGAAAGGAAGGTGATAAGGAAGGAAGTGGGTGGAATTAAGAGTGAGAAGTTAAGTGAATAAAGTAATAAAGATAAGTATTTAAGAGCGCTTGCAAATAAATCAGTTGAATGTGAACAAGTTGAAATTGAACAAATCTGAAAGCAAATAAAGGAAACGGTTATTAGTAGTGCAAAAGAAGTATGTGGATGTGCTAAAGTAGGAAGTAAGAATGTTAACAGTGAGTGGTGGAATGAAGAGGTGGTGCAAGCGCTTAAAAGTAAAAAGAAGCTTGGCTGAATGTACTAAAGAGAGATGTTTGCAATTATATAAGGAGGGAAAAATCAATACAAAAAGATGCACACATAGGAGGAAAAAGAGATAAATGGACAGTTTGGAAGGAAGATGAATGGGGAAATACAAGAGAATAGGAACATCTTCTGGAAGGAAGCGCGATACGCTAAGAATGAGAATAAAGGGAATCTGTCTAGAATAATGAATAGGGATGGTGCTTTCGTAACTGATGAAATGGATGTGAGGAGAGTGTGGAGAGAACACTTCGAAAATCTGCAAAACATTGGGAGTAATGAAGAGGTGATAGTGAATGAGTGGGTTTGATGGTGTAGGAAGGAATAGGTATTTTGTGGATGAGGTCATTAGTAAGGATGAGGTAATGCGTAGAGTGAGAAAGTTGAAGAATGGTAAATCTGCAAATATAGATGAAATTACTGGTGAAATGATCAAGAACGGAGACAAGATGGTGATTGAGTGGATTTGGAAGTTGTGTAACAAAGCTTTTATGGAGGGTATAGTTCCGAGGGATTGGATGAGAGAAGTAATTGTACTCTTACATAAGGGCAAGGGGGATAAGGGTAACTGTAGAAATTATAGGGGAATTAGTTTATTGAGTGTTGTAGGGAAGATATATGCTAGTATTTTGGTCGAAAGAGTGCGTCGAGTGACTGAAGGACTGATTGGTGAAGAACAAGGTGCGTTTAGAAATGGTACAGGATGTTTGGATCAAATCTTTACATTGAAATAAATAATTGAGAAAATGAGAGAGAAGAAGAATAAATTGTATTTCGGTTTTATGGATTTGCAAAAGGAGTTTGATAGAATTAATAGGGAAGTTCTCTGGCAGGTGTTGGTGGTAGGCTTCTGAATGGAATAAAAAGTATGTACGACGATAGTGAAACGTGTATAAGAATAAATGGAGTTGAAAGTGATTGGTTTAATATTAATAGCGGAGTGAGGCAGGGATGTGTTATGTCTTCCTGTTTACTTGATTATTCAATTTGTATATGGATGGGGTTGGCAGGGCAAGGTGTTAGAATGATAGAGAATGAAAGAGAATAGAGGGTACACTACCTATTTTATGTGAATGATTTAGTTTTGTGTGGTGAATCTGAAGAGAGTTTGAGAGGATTGGTAGAGGGATTTGGCAGGGTGTGTATAAGGAGGGGTTTGAAAGTAAACATGGATAAGATTCAGGCTATGGTTGTGAGAGAGAGCAGTCCTCAGTGTGAAGTTATGTTGGATGGTGAGCAACTGGAACAAGTGTCTGAGTTTAAATATTTAGGAAATATGTTGAATGAAAAGGAAACGGATGATGCCGAGTGTAATAGGAAAGTTGTGAATGGTAGGAAGGTGACTGGAGCAATTAAATCCTTGGTAGATGTAGATAGACTAAGTCTTGAGTGCTCTATGGTCTTACATGAGGGTATGTTGTTACCTGTATTAATGTATGGTAGTGAAACTATGGTCTTGAATAAGGGGTATAGATCTAAAGTATTCTATCTAAAACTTTGAAACTCTTCTTAACTCTCATTTCCTGGATCATCCGGAGTCTCATTCCCTTCTCTCAGATCATCAGTATGACATTCGACACTCGAGGTCAACTGGTGACATACTTTCTTTCCTATCTAACTGATTTATGGTCTTCTGTCTTTAGGGACTATGGGGAGTCTTGCGTGGTGGCGTTTGACATATCAAAAGCTTTTGACGGGGTATGGCACGTGTTACTATTCTCTAAGCTCCCCTTCCTTTGGGTTTCCTCCTTCTCTTTGCTTACATTTTCTAGCTTTCTAGCTTTCTAGCTTTCTAGCTCCGATCGCTCCATATCAGCACTTGAAAATGGAACGGCCTCTTCCTTCTTTCCTGTTAATTGTGGTGTTCCTTAAGGTTCTGTTTTATCTCCAACTTTATTCCTACTTTTCATCAACGATCTCGTCAGCTGTGCCTCTAACTCTGTTCACTCTTATGCCGATGACTAAACACTCCATTCTTTTACTCATTTCATATCTGCTCCCTCTTTTACATCTAGAATAGCCGCTCGTCTTCAGCTTTCCGATTCTATTCTTGCCGATCTGGATGGGATTTCCCTGTTGGGTCATTGCAATCTTGTAAAATTCAACTCTTTAAAAATTCAACTTCTTTAAATCTCCCTCTCAAAATCACCTCCCAACTTTCCTATTTCCTTCGACGGCTCTAACGTCTCACCTTTGAATAACATAAACATTCTTGGTCTCAATATAAACAACAAATTGTCTTGGAAACCTCATATTACAATGGTTGCTAAGGTGGCTTCTAAGAATCTGGGAGTTCTGTTCAGGTTGGGTAATTTTTTTCCTCTGATCAGTTACTCCAGTTATATAAGAGCCTTATTCGCCCTTGTATGGAGTACTGTTCTCACATTTGGTGGGGCTCCGGCTTCACCCTTCTATTGGATAGGGTTGAGTCTGAAGCTAAGAGACAAATAAACTGTCTCCATCTTTCAACTTCCCTTGTTAAATAGAGTACTCGTCAATCACTTTATCTCTGCGACGTGAGGTAGGCGCACTATCTCTTTTCTATAGGCACTACAGCGGCAGATGCTAATGGGAGTTGACCTCTCGCATTCCACCACCCTTGCGTCGCCCTCGTATCATAAGGGGTGCCTTGCTCTCGCATAAATATTGTGTGAAATGGCCCAGCCCGTGAGTGGTGGTGAATTCTAAAAAAGAAATGTGTTCAGATGGCCAATCTTAGGGGAGTGTTAGGCGTAAGAAGAGTTGATAAAATGAGAAATGAACGCATTAGGAAGTTGTGCGGTGTGAAGAAAGAAGTAAAAAAAGAAGCACTCGCTATTATCACGAATTGAATAAGTTCAGAACCATTATATTCGGCTATCCACTGTAGATCATCACATATCATCAGGCCCTAGTACATCTTTTCCGACACTAGCAACTATCAGAACGCCTAGGAAGATGGAACTTAAAAATCCAATCTTTCAATCAGGAGTTTATATACAAAGAAGGACGCCTCAACATCGCACCAGATTACCTATCCAGGAACCCTGCACCTAATGTAACACACTCTAGCATAAACTCAGTAACACTTTCCACTGAGATACATGGTCTTACAAAAGACAAAAAAAATTTCAAGAGCAACGAAAATACCTTCGGTTATCACCTCTTATACATTGGGTTGAATCCCAAGACATACAACACTCCTTACCTCACATGATTTTCAATGGGTTGCTCTACTATGTTACATCCAATTCGCGTTATTTAATACAGGTGCCAGATTCTTTTCTTTATACAGTTCTTACACTTTGCCATAACACCTTAGGAGCTTGTCACCCAGGACGCGAACGTTCAGAGAAACGTATTCGCGAAAAGTATACTTTCCCTAAATTATCACACTTTGTAAAACAATACTGCCGCGAATGTGATTCCTGTTTAGAGGTAAAAGGACCAAAACCTCATCCAGTTGGTATTCATACTTACCCACTACCGTTTACACCCTTTTCCAGAGTACACCTAGACACTATTGGCCCACTTCCTAAATGTAAATACACTAATGCCAAATACATACTAGTCTTCAAAGATTCATTGACACGCTACTGTGAGCTTTGCCCTATTCCTTCAAGAGAAGGGAAATATATAGCAGAAGCTTTATTAAACAGAGTACTCGTCAACCACTCTTCCTCTGAAATCTTAGTCTCTGACAATGCTGCAGAATTTACGTCAAATTTCTTCAAAGAACTTTGTAGAACATGGAATATCCGCAACGTCAACATCTCTGTCTGACATCCTGCCAGCAATTCTCTGGTGGAGAGAGAAAATAGAAACATCGAGAATAATCTTCGCCACTACACGTCCCAAGAACACAACGATTGGGGAAAATACATAGCTTTTGCTCAAATTGCTCTTAACACAAGGTACAATTCCTCCATTGGGAATGCTCCACATTTCTTACTCCACTTCTACATCAAGAGATTACCGTACGATTTACCAGATTACGTTTCACCCTTTGTGAACAAACAAGATCATCAAAAGGAATTCTTGCATGACTACAATGCAGAAATGTTTGAGAGATCATCAGCAATCCGTGAGCTAGCGAAAGACAAATTGGAAGACGAAACCCAAAAAATCGCAGCTCGACAACATGCGCATGCACCAGTCAGAAATGCTAAAGTAGGTGACCGAGCATATTTACTATCCGTTAAGCCTCTACAACAGTTATCTAAGCTCACTAAGAAATGGAATGGCCCATACCTAGTCATTGGCGTTTTAAGGTTTAACTAGTACTTGATGCGCTGCATGCAAACCAACAGGGAATTTTTGGTACATCTAGATAATTTCAAAGTAGTTCCATACCCTGTTCTTCGCACAGAGAACAATAATAATCTAAAAACTTGTCTCAACTCACACACGCTCACAGATAGCCAACCACATTCTTTGACAAAACGCGTACGTTTTTCGCCTACCATTGCACAGGACCTTCAGCAAACTAACCCTACTGTCTATGGCCCACCAAAAATTTCTCAAAGTCTTTCCCTGATACTACGCAACATAGTCCAGCTGTACTACCTCC
>JABUQX010126299.1:32500-35228 GCA_015478945.1 Trachelipus rathkii
AACTTACTTTTGGGACACGAGGAGTATAATAATATATATATATATTATATATATATATATATATATATATATATATATATATTATATATATATTATAATACTATATTATGATATATAAATATATATAATAATATATATAATATATATATATCAGTTGACATATATTTATACATTAGAGTCAAAGCTATAAAAATTATTTTTATATATATAATATATATATATATATTATATATATATATATATATATATAATTATATATATATATTATATATTCCCTTAATCGGTATCGCCCGTTGCGCGGAACATAATTGGTATCGTGGGGTCCACGGGACCCCACCATTAAAATATATATATCTACTTTGTTTTCAATTTTATGGTACTTTAACGAGCATTTTATGTAATTTTAGTCTATTTTTAATAAATAAAATGCATTTGCTTTATATGTCATGCATAATAAACAATGTGGTAATTAAAATAAAAAAATATATACATATTTTAGCATAAATATGAGTTTGATCCAATAGTGCTGTAATTATCACAGAGAATAACATGAGACCTGGTATGCTTGTTGGTAATGTATAGTATTTTTGTTTTTTGCTGTGAATATAACCCATAAAATCATAAAAAATCAAAAAAAAATCATAAAATTAAAAATTTAAAATGTGTACTCATCAAAATAAATTTTTCCATTTTCCTTCTTTTACTGTAGTAGGTTATCCATTTTTTTTTTTGTTGTGGCAAAATTAAAAGTAAATCACTTGTTAAATTGTTTTTAAATCCCTTTATTATAATTTAACATGTTTATAAAAACACTAAAAAAAACAAAAATACACAACAACTTAAAGTAAAAAGTTTAAAACTAAAAGTAAAATGTTTCATTTTCTAAAATAAAATTTCCTTTTATTTTCCTTACACACTAGAGGCCATTTTTCTTACGAGTTCACATACAGTCAAGGCACAATGGGGTGGAAAATACCCCACAGACTGGCTTTTTGCACTCATAGCAAACATTTCTGGTCTTTTTATCTTCTTGTCTTGTGCAATGTTCACAGCGTCTTTTGACATCTAACAGAGGAGTGATTGTCTTGGAAGGGTGATTTATATTGAGCACATTTGCAATGGTTTTCTTGAGGTTTCTTGACAGTGATGGTTGTGTTAGTCTATGCTCACTCCAAGGCCGAATAAGCTGCATAGACCCAGAAGAGCTTTTATTTCGTCTTTGCATGTGTGCATTGTTGTTGATGCAGCGGATGCTCCATAAAAAAGCAAATGCCTCTGGTATGAATGCATTGGTGTGTGTCACCACTATATCAAGTATTTTATCGTCAATGAACAAGTTCAAGCAGTCCTCATGTTGGTTGACCATTCTTGCAAGACCCTTTGGACCAACAACTCCAATATTTAGGATGTTTCTCTGCAAAGTTCTACTGGTTCTGGATTGAACGGTCTTCGTACTCCATATGTATTTACTGGTGTTCTGAATTTTTTGTTCGGAGAAATTTAGCACACTGCAAATTTGGCGTACCGGTTCTCCTGGACGTCGTTGAGCTTGTGGAAGAGAAGGTACTGCTGTACTTGATCTTTTTTGTCGCTTGCTCGTGCCATCTATACCCTCTCAGCATCATCTGAATCTCCCTCACTTTCAGAAGTTTCTGAAGATAATGTGGGAATGTACGTATCTCCCTCATCGCTATCGTATACCTCCTCAATTAGTAGGTTGTCTTCATTTTCTTCATTTGTACTGAGATCCATAAGTATCCTCTGAATCTCCTCAACCGTTTTTGTCTTGCTCTGTGAAGTTGAAGCCATAGTCTGAAAATAAGTAGCATTATTAGTTTGAGATTATATTTTTCATTTAAATATATATATATATATAATATATAGGTATATATATATATATTATATATATATTATATATATATTATATATCTATTATATATATATATATATATATATATATATTATTATATACTTAATAATATATATTATATATATATTATTATAAGTATATATATATATAATATATATATATATATAATACGTATATATATTATATATATAATATTAATATAAAATAATATATATTATGTATATATAATACTATTATATATTATATATATAATATATATATATATATATATAATATTATATATATATTATTATATATATATATATTATATAATATATATTATTATATATATATATATTATATATATATAAATTATTATATATATATTATATATATTATATATATTAATATATATATATATATATATATAATATATATATATATATTATATATATATATATATATATATATATATATATATATATATATATATATATTATATTTATTTATTTATTTATTTATTTATTTATTCCATAATTTCATTATTATATAATAGATATTTCATTACAAAATATAAAAATAGCACGTTTTAGGGATGTATTTAAAAATTCATTACTACTACATAAATGGTATCGTGGGGTCCAGTAGACCCCAAATCACCTGTTTTGGTGCTGTGCCGAGAATACGTATGTGTTTTTTCAAATTTTTCTTTTTCCTATTTTCTTAACCTCTCGTGATAGGAAGGTACCTGGACTTTCAGAATATTTGAATAATTAGAACCTGTGAATATAAGAAAGTCAGCAGTGTCGTGGGGTCCACTGGACCCCGCGATACCAATTAAGGGTTAAAGTAAAAATATCTTCTCACGATTGAAAAAAG
>JABUQX010126300.1:0-5000 GCA_015478945.1 Trachelipus rathkii
AGGCTAACTTAATTATGATTTTTGCTTGGAGTAAGAAAAGTATTAATTAATATTATCTAATGGAATTTTTCGGTATAAGATCATCTAAATAATGTTTTCCTTTCTTTCTTACTGTTTGATTTTGAAAAATATTATTTAATAATATTCATATTTATATTATTATTATATTATATAGAACAATTTATTATTGTTTTTGATTAAGAAGTATGGATTCTTAAAATAATATGTATAACTTAATTATATTTTTAGTTTAAAATAATTATTAATATTAAAATTATTTACTTCTATATTATATTATAAGTAGTACTTATTTTAATGATATTATTAAATCATATTTATGAGTATATTTTAATTATATTTATGTTATGATAAAATATCTAATATATAATAAAGCAAATCTATTATAATCTAATTAATATAATTAAATATAATTATATATAATGCTCAGTATTTATACCTTCATATATCATACTATATATAATTTAACTTTTTATAATTTACTTTACATTAATCTACCTTCACTTTTTTATCCATCGATATTTGGGTAAGTAAAGGTGGACATTGTCTAAATTACATTGCGAATCGAAAACGTTAAAAAGCTTAGTAAAAATAACGCATTCATAAGGTAATTTGACATAAGTTACAGGTCAGAAAGAAAGGGAAAGGCCGGCCACCATAAACTTCTATTACCTAGCACATATTCTCGAGCTTAGCCATCATATTATTTAAGCCTAAAGCCCCTGATAAACAATACATCTTAAGAAATTTATCGGAAAAGCCAAGATTTATAGATTAGATAGTAACACAACTACGTCAGACACATAGGAAAAATTCACTCTTTATTGAGTCTTCGAAGAAGATGAGGGAGCTGAGCGAGAGCAGTGTAGAAGAAGCGAGGATATACAACGAAGACAATGAGCGCCATGTAGCAAAGAGGAAGTTCACGATGAGAAGCTAGACGATCTTTCATCAAAAATACGAGTCAAAGATAACGAAGAGGGGGGAGGGAGGTGAGAGAGTGACAAAGTAGAGAGAGAAGAGATAGAAGAGAGGAGAGTAAGAGAAGAGAGCGCGAACCGCAAAACTACTAGGAAAGGAAAGGATAGCGGGAAGATAGTAACGAGAACGTAAGAGATAGAGATATGAAGAGTAAGAGTAAAGGAATAGAAATATAGAAGAGAGAGTCGTAAGATGAAAGAGGAGTAGAGAGGATAAGAGATTGAGATAAGTAGAGAGAGAAGAGAGAGATGAAGACGAGAGATCACTTTAGCACTGTATTGCAATTTAGTAATTATGAGTGCTAATATAAAGCATGACAGAACTGTGAGGAGAAAAAATATATTACTTGGGAGCTTAGAAATACCAACCCTATTTAGTTTATATAAATAATAGTATATAAATATTTACGCATATATAATTAATTTGAGTAATAAATGTTAAGATTATCTATCCATCTAATAATATATTTATCACATTTACTAAACCTTCTATCTGTAATAAATTTATAGTAATTAATTAATATATATATATTAAATATAATATAATATATATATATGATAGTAATGATTACTATTTATACAGCATTCATCGAATTAATGTAAAGACATATCATGTATCCTACCTATTATTGTTAATCTATCTCATATATCTGATGATATTATCGATTCGGAAAACGAGTAAAACTGTTTAATTACCACAGAAAATGATGGCGCCCAATATTACTCTTTCCAAACGCATGGCAACCACTGTTTTTATATGATGAAGAACGACGAATGACTGGAGTTAACAAAAATATAGAAAAGAGTTACTTTAAAGTGAGATAGTTAAGGTTAATATACAAATATTATTTAATTTCAAATTTATATTTTTTAATATGTCTATTCAATATAATTCTTCACAATATTAAAACAGTTGTTACACTAAAGGTGTTGAACGGCTATATCGATAATGATAAGCTTTAGGCGAGTCTTCTCAATCGCACGTGTTTTAACGCACACTTTGATTTGAGCTTTTCAATCGTGAAATCAATAGTATATATCTTAAGGAACTCCAATTAACAGCTTCTGTCTGCCCCCTATCAGCCATATGTATCAAGTATCTCTCTTATGCTTTTGCACATGTTTAAGTATTGTTTACAAGCATCCTCCTTTCCTTGCTTGCTAATGCGCTTCCAAAAAGATATAATTAACTAAAGCGATAGTGTGGATTAAGAACAATGATTATCCGGGGTTAAAATATGTCTGTGTATGATTTCTCTCAGAGCTCTGGAAATAAGTAAATCAATGATTCATAATTGATTTTTTTCGAGCGGTTTAAAGTTTTTTAAAAATAGACAGTTTAAACAGAGTCAGATGCGATACTCAATCCCTAGAATACATCACACATTAAGCACAGTAAATGTTGATAATACCTATTAACAAGAAAACATATGAGCAGCAGCCGATACAAGAAAGAAGAGAGAGAGTAATTGAAAGTGGTCTCTATATATTAATTAGGATACAGTACAAGGTAAAATCGTCGATTCATTTTGTAATTCTATTTTTAAGAAAAAAAAAAAAATATAATAGAGATAAAGATACGTATACGCTCTGGGTTATGACCAAAATTGGGTGCCGTAGCCTATTATCAGACCAGATAGAACCTATATACTTCTCCTATACAGAGAGAACTTAATGCGATACGCCATAGTTCTTAATTTAGATAAAATAATGTGAATTTCAGGAGTGATTGATCGTTTAGCAATACCAATTATTGGAAACGGCGAGTTAGATTCAGACATCACATAAATAAAATAAGTGTCACGTTTACTTCTATTAACTGTTGCAGAAGTCATACATGCTGTATCGAAAGTATAGTAGTTAAGGCATATGTATCTTTTTTGAAGATTTTAATATCATAACCCACGATTTAACAGTTATGCTCACTCCTACTAGTCATCTACTAAAAAAAGTCTGAGACCTGAGGCGCACTCCGTTTTCTATTTTCCTAACTTCCTTTGACTAGCAGAATTTCAAATGTTGTGTGTCGAGACATACCGGCCTTTAACTTTATCCTTGTTTAAGAATCTTCTCCGACTTTGGTGGAATTTTGTAAGTCTCCGGCATTTGCCCACATAGGAGACAAAAAAATAGTTTCTATTTTGTGAAAATAAAAACAATCCTATCATTGCAAACAATGAGTAAACCATTTAATTTTCAAGATTCAAAACAATATTTTAATTTTCAAGATGAATATAATGAAATTCCAAACAATCTTTGACCAAAATTAGCGATACATATCAATGAGTTAAACCTATGGCATGCGTTTCAGCATTGATATTTTACAAGTATTTAGGCTGCAAGACTTAGACTTGAAAATATTTAGTTTGAATGGAAATTAGGGGATGTTGATTGGTTATTTTTCAGACAATATATATATATATATATATATATATATATATATATATATATATATATATATATATATATATATATATATATATACTAATAAAATATACAATAAATATATTTCTATATATATATATATATATTTCTTTCTTCTTTATATATATATATATATATATATATATATATTTATATATGTATATATATATATATATATATATATATATATATATATATATATATATATATATATATATATATATATATATATATATATATATATATATATATATATATATATATATTTATATTTTTTTTTTTTTTTTACATTTAACCACCACTCACGGGCCGAGCCCTTTTCAGGAGGGGGCAGAAAAAAATTA
Source organism: Trachelipus rathkii (assembly GCA_015478945.1). Classification (NCBI taxonomy): domain Eukaryota; kingdom Metazoa; phylum Arthropoda; class Malacostraca; order Isopoda; family Trachelipodidae; genus Trachelipus; species Trachelipus rathkii. The sequence goes on from JABUQX010126300.1 coordinate 3,767, forward strand.
AAAAAAACCCACCCAATTCCCAGCCTAAGGCAAATCTCTCAGGTGAGCGCAGACGTGGGCTTTAAAGAGAGGAAGATTAAATATAGTTGGAAAAACAGAAGAAGGCAAGGAGTTCCACAGAACAGAAGTAGCAGGAAAGAAAGAGGCACCACAACGAACAAGTCTGGGGTTCTCAATACTCACGCAAAACTCATGCGAGAGCAAGGCACCCCTTGTATTGCGAGGGCGACGCAATGGAGGTGGAATGCGAGTGGCCAACTCCCCCGAGCATCTACCGTTGTAGTACCTATAGAAAAGAGATAGTGCGCCAACGTCACGTCGCAGAGATAGAGGGTCAAGAGAGTTAGAAAGTAGGGGACAGTTTATTAATCTCTTAGCTTTAGACTCAACCCTATCCAATAGGAGCTTATAGGCCAGCCCCCACTCAAATGTGAGAACAGTACTTCATACAAGGGCGAATAAGGCCCTTATATAACTGGAGTAGCTGTGCAGAGGTAAAAAATTCCCGCAACCTGAACAGAACTCCCAATTTCTTTGAGGCCACCTTAGCAACCATTGAAATATGAGGTTTCCAAGACAATTTATTGTTTATGTTAAGCCCAAGAATGTTTATGTTGTTTACAGGAGAGACGTTAGAGCCGTCGAAGGAAATAGGAAAGTTGGGAGGTGTTTTTGAAAGGGAGATGTAGAGAAGTTGGGTTTTTAAAGAGTTGAATTTTACAAGGTTGCGGTGGCCCCACCGGGAAATCCCATCCAGATCGACAAGAATAGAATCGGAAAGCTGAAGACGAGAGGCAACTCTAGAAGCAAAAGAGGGAGCAGATTTGAAGTGAGTAGAAGAGTGGAGAGTTGAGTCATCGGCATAAGAGTGAACATAGTTGGAAGTACAGCTGAGGAGATCGTTGATGAAAAGCAGGAACAAAGTTGGAGATAGAATGAGCCTTGCGGAACACCACAATTAACAGGAAAGGAGGAAGAAGAGGTCGCTCCATCAACGAGTGCTGATATAGAGCGATCGGAGAGAAAACTAGACAAGAGTAAGCAAAGAGAAGGAGGAAACCCAAAGGAAGGGAGCTTAGAGAGCAGTGACGCGTGCCAAACCCGATCAAAAGCTTTGGATATGTCAAGCGCCACCACGCAAGACTCCCCATGATCCCTAAGGGCTGAAGACCATAAATCAGTTAGATAGGAAAGAATGTCACCAGTTGACCTCGAACGACGAAAGCCATACTGA
>JABUQX010126300.1:7500-17500 GCA_015478945.1 Trachelipus rathkii
TATTGGATAGGGTTGAGTCTAAAGCTAAGAGACTGATAAACTGTCTCCGTCTTTCAAACTCCCTTGACCCTCTATCTCTGCGACGTGACGTTGGCGCTCTCTCTCTTTTCTATAGGTACTACGGTGGCAAGTGCTCGGGGGAGCTGACCTCTCGCATTCCACCACCCTTGCGTCGCCCTCGTATCACAAGGGGTGCCTTGCTCTCGCATGAGTGTTGCGTGAGTATTGAAAACCCCAGACTTGTTCGTCGTGGTGCCTCTTTCTTTCCAGCTACTTCTGTTCTGTGGAACTCCTTGCCTTCTTCTGTTTTTCCTACTGCATTTAATCTTCCCCTCTTTAAAGCCCACGTCTGCGCTCACCTGAGAGATTTGCGTTAAGTTGGGAATTGGGTGGGGTTTCTATGTTTTATCTTCTGCCCCCTCCTTGAAAAGAGCCGAGCCCGTGATTTACTCAAAGGTTCTGATCCATTTCAATTGGCGACCCAGTTGTAGGCGAACATAAAGACCAATTTTTAGTCTGTACCTTCATCCACAGGGAAGAAGTGTGAAGTAGACTGAAAACTGATGCGGAAATAGGCACCGGAGGGCCCAAGGGGCTGTGACGGGAAAAAAGAAAAGATATCCTCTTTTTGAAGAGGGAAAGTACGTACAAAGTCCTTAAAGGCATAAAGGGACTGATGGGTGGAAATTAAAAAAAAAAGGAGAGAGATAGAATCTGTGATGGATGAAGAGGATTTAAAGATGTAGACAGTATGTGACAAAGTAAACACTAGTGCTAGGGCCGAAGGGACGCACGAAATCCCCCAAGTATTGGTTCTTCTCACTAATAGTATAAGACCTTAATAAGAATCAATATCCCCTTGCGGGGATATATATATATTTATATATATATGTATATATATGTATGTATATGTATATAACCTTAATAGTAATAATAACAACCAATAGCCTTAGCAACGCATAACCAGCCAACCAGCATGGCCAACAACAACAACAACTGCTGCTGTAACATGCTCGCTATGCTGTATAACCAACAACAATAACATATATATATATAGTAGTTGAGCCCTTACCGGGATGCCAAATAAGCCTAACGCCGAAACGATCGATATCCCGGGCGTTAATCCCCGTGGGAATTTTCTTGCCCTTCGACCGACGAAAAAAACCGCAGGTTTTTCGAATTAACTAAAAAAATAAATAAATAAATAAAAATAATATAAATAAAGTAGATAGATAGATGATAGATAGATAGATAGATGAGTAGATGATAGATGGATGAGAGATGAGTAAGATGAGTAAAGAGATGAGTAGATGAGTAAGATGATGAGTTGATTGAAGTTGATAGTGGATGAAGAGATAGATAGATGGGTAAAGAGATGAATGATAGATAGATGAGTATTGGAGTTAAGTTAGGTTGTGGAGTTGATGAGAGATGGGTAGATGGTCGATAAAGGAATTAGATGAGTAGATATGTGATTTGTTTATAACCAGGTAAATCAAAGGACCCTTGTACCGCACCGCACCGCACCACACCGCGCAGCACAGCCCAGCACCATACCGCTAAGCAACGCACCGCACCGCACCGTACCGCACCGCACCGCACCTCACTTAGTAACGGATAGAGTTTGCCACATGGTATCTCTCTCAAACTTGACACCCCCATAGGGGGTGACGTAACCTCGTCGTAGACGAGGTTACGTGGCCATGCACCCCATAGGGGTGCTAGCCCCCAAACCTGAGATATTGACGTAGAAGGCTGAAACTTGGTATACACCCTTCATATAAGGTACCCACATCATATATGGAGTTAAATAACCGTACACCCCCAAAGGGGGGTCTCCAGCCCCCAAAACCTGAAATATTGACATAGAACGACGAAACTTGGTATACACCCTTCATATAAGGTACCCACATCATATATGGAGTTAAATAGCCGTACACACCCAAAGGGGGGTCTCCAGCCCCCAAACCTGAAATATTGACATAGAACGACGAAACTTGGTATACACCCTTCATATAAGGTACCCACATCATATATGGAGTTAAATAGCCGTACACACCTAAAGGGGGGTCTCCAGCCCCCAAACCTGAAATATTAACATAGAACGACGAAACTTGGTATACATCTTTCTTATGATGTATCCTCGATACAGAAAAGAAAAAAAATAAAAAAAATAAAAATTAAATAAATAAATAAATAAATAAAATTTTTTATTCTTTTTATATTTATAAAAAAAAAAAATAAAAAAAAATAAAATAAATTTTTTTTCTTTTTAAGTTTATAACTTACAAATTTACGTTTTTACATACACTAAAGCAGTAAATCAGTAAATCAAACTACCCTCCCCTACCCTTCCATGATCTATTGATCTATTGATCTATTGATCTATTGATTCAAGTCATATTTTCTATTAAAATTGTTATGTTTTACATACCCTAAAGCAGTAAATCAGTAAATCAGTAAATCAAACTGCCTTCCAGCCACCCTCCTACCCTTCCATGATCTATTGATCTATTGATTCAAGTCATATTTTCTATTAAAATTGTTATGTTTTACATACCCTAAATCAGTAAATCAGTAAATCAGTAAATCAGTAAATCAGTAAAGCAGTAAATCAGTAAATCAGTAAATCAGTAAATCAGTAAAGCAGTAAATCAGTAAATCAGTAAATCAAACTACCATCCATTCATCCTCCTACCCTTCCATGGTCTATTGATCTATTGATCTATTGATCTATTGATCTATTGATCTATTGATTTAAGTCATATTTTCTATTAAAATTGTTATGTTTTACATACCCTAAAACAGTAAATCAGTAAATCAGTAAATCAAACTGCCCTCCTCACCCCTTCCGTGATCTATTGATCTATTGATCTATTGATTCAAGTCATATTTTTACTAAAATTGACATGTTTTACATACACTAAAGCAGTAAATCAGTAAATCAGTAAATCAAACTGCCCTCCCCAACCCTTTCGTGATCTATTGATCTATTGATCTATTGATCTATTGATCTATTGATCTATTGATTCAAGTCATATTTTTACTAAAATTGTCTGTTTTACATACACTAAAGCAGTAAATCAGTAAATCAGTAAATCAAACTGCCCTCCCCAACCCTTTCGTGATCTATTGATCTATTGATCTATTGATCTATTGATCTATTGATTCAAGTCATATTTTGTATAACATAACACAAAAACATTAAATCAGTAAATCAGTAAATCAGTAAATCAAACTGCCCTCCCCAACCCTTTCGTGATCTATTGATCTATTGATCTATTGATCTATTGATCTATTGATTCAAGTCATATTTTTTACTAAAATTGTCATGTTTTTCAAGCAGTAAATCAGTAAATCAGTAAATCAAACCACCATCCAACCACCCTCTTGTCCAGTCGTGATCTATTGATCTATTGATTCAAGTCATATTTTTACTGAATAAACGTAGACACTTGCAAAATTCTCAAGCAAACCTAACATTACTCAGCAAAAAACTTAACCTATGCTTACGTTTCTAACACATCATCATCAGTTAACACAGTAATATCTTACGAAACTTATCATTTCTCTAACAAACCAGTTTTAATTTCACATTGTCATAGTAATATTTAACAAAAACGTAACAGAAATTAAACATAGCCTAACACATCTAACACTTACAAGGGGTGTCACACTTTTTTCAAACATATCTCTAACATATTAACGTTAATCTTACATTGACACAGTAACATTTAACAAAAATTTATCATAACCTTACCTAAATATCATAATCCACAACAAATAATTGCAAACCAAACAAAGTTTTATCCAAACATAACATAAAAATAACAAAGTTTTATCCAAACATAAAATAAGTTCTTTGAATAAAATATCATAGTAAAGTGTAATAGTTTACCGAATTTAAAGCAGTAAATCAGTAAATCAGTAAATCAAACCACCAGTCCCCTCCCCACCCCTCCCTACCCACCCGTCCATGACCTTTTTGATCTATAGATCTAATGATTCAGGTCACATATCGAGTATCATTTCGGATAAACATAATACAAAAATAAGTTCTTTATATACTAACCAACTTGAATATATGCTAACGTAACATTTTTTTACATTAATAAAGCTAACATATCATTATCGGAACTAAGAATATAATGTACAATGACAAAAATAACACACCTTACGCATGAATAAACTACTAACATTAACAAATTCCATACTTAACAACAGTAAAGTACCTAACACAGCGTACAAAACGTAACCTATTCACACTTTTTCAAGCATATCTCTAACATATCAATGTTAATTTTACATTAACACTATCGATTTACGTCGCATTTCGAGTATCATTTCGGATAAACATAGCACAAAAATGAGTTCTTTATATACTAACCAGCGAATATATGCTAACATAACAATGTTTTCATATTAATAAAGCTAACATAGCATCATATGAACTAAGAAAATAATGTACAACGACAAACCTAACACAACTTACGCACGAATAAACTGTTAACATTAACAAAGTTCCACACTTAACACCAGTAAAGTAACTAGCATGGCATACAAAACGTAACCTATTCATACTTTTTCCAAACATATCTCTAACATATTAACGTTAATTTTACATTGGCACAGTAATATTTAACAAAAATTTATCATAATATTGTCTAATTATCATACAGCCCAACGAATAACTGTAAACATAACAAAGTTTTATCAAAACATAACATAAAAATAAGTTCTTTGAATGAAATATCATAGTAAATTGTAATAGTTTACTGATTTTAAAGCAGTAAATCAGTAAATCAGTAAATCAAACCATCAACCCCTCCCCCCCTTCCCTCCATGACCTTTTGATCTATTGATCTATTGATTCATGTCACATTTCGAGTATCATTTCGGATAAACATAACACAAAAATAAGTTCTTTATATACTAACCACCGAATATATGCTAACGTAACAACGATTTTATATTAATAAAGCTAACATAACATAACATGAACTAAGAATATAATGTACAACGACAAACCTAACACACCATAAGCACGAATAAACTACTAACATTAACAAACTTCCGCACTTAACAACAGTAAAGTACCTATCACTTCGTACAAAACGTAACCTATTCACACTTTTTCAAGCATATCTCTAACATAACAATGTTAATTTTACATTAACATCGTAATAGTTAACAAAAATTTAGCATAACCCTGTCTAATCATCATACTGACAACGAATATAATGCTAACGCAATAATTTTTTTACATCAACATCGTAATATTTGACAAAAATTCATCATAACCTCGTCTAATATCATAATCCCCAACGAATAATAGCAAACATAACAAAGTTTTAACCAAACATAGCATAAAATAATAACATTTTATCCTGACATAACGTAAAACAACAACAACAACACAGTAATATGAAACAAACTTAGACAAAACAAAACAAAACATAACAAAGTTTTAACCAAACATGACATAAAATAAGTTCTTTGAATAAAATATCTTAGTAAAGTGAAATAATTTAGTGATCCTAAAGCAGTAAATCAGTAATTTAGTAAATCAAACCTCCCACCCTACCCTCCCCATTCTTCTCACCCTCCCTTCTATGATCTATTGACCTATTGATCTACCGATTCCAGCCATATTTCGAGTATCATTTTTGATAAACATAACAAAAAAATAAGTGTTTTATATACAGACCAACGAATATATGCTACCATAACATAGTTTTCACATCAATAAAGCTATCATATCATAGCATGAACTAAGAATATAATGTACAACGACAAACCTAACATACCTTACGCACGAATATTCCGTCAACATTAACAAAGTTCCATAACATAACCGGTCCAAATATTATTTTATTATCACATACACGAACATTATTATTATTATTATTATTATTATTATTATTATTATTATTATTATTATTATTATTATTATTATTATTATTATTATTATTATTATTATTATTATTATTATTATTATTATTTAATAATCATAACAAAGTTTTTACAACCGTAAATTTAACATACCTTACGTACGAATAAACAGTCAACATTAACAAAGTACACTGAATAATATCAGTAAAGTAACTACCAAGGCATCACAAAACGTAACCAACTTGTCTACACCCTGCAAAGAACCTAACTAACATACTCGCCGAGGTTTGACGCTATATGACACACAGATGTTCAGTTAGGCTTACACGGTAGGCTTATCATTAGGGTTACTTTCATGTTTATACAAAAGCTTTCACGAATGCGCCCCTCATCAACATATGCTCAATCTTTACTATACATAACCGAACAATTTTCAGCGACGAGCCCCACTACATGGAGATCACCCCAGAGAGATGCATGAAGACCCATCTCGGGGGTACCCCGAAGGGGGGTGTAAGCGGTTACATAAGGGCACAACCCTCTGTGGGTTGTGACTTGTTCGAAGCTCTTCTAGTATGCCAGTTGCTCTCTCTCTGAGGTGATGCCGTGGGCGTATGTTCGGATGCTGCTATAGTAAAAGATTGAGCATATGATGTACTGTGCACTGGCTAATTTACTGATATTATTCGGTATTTACTGTTAATATTGACTGTTGTACGTAGTATGTTAAGGCCCCACGGTTCAACAAAGCATTATGTTTGTGATAAATAATAATAATAATATTAACCCAACCAACGACAATGTAATAATAATAATAATAATAATAATAATAATAATAATAATAATAATAATAATAATAATAATAATAATAATAATAATAATAATAATAATAATAATAATAATAATGTTCGTGTATGTGATAATAAAATAATATTTGGACCGGTTATGTTATGGAACTTTGTTAATGTTGACGGAATATTCGTGCGTAAGGTATGTTAGGTTTGTCGTTGTACATTATATTCTTAGTTCATGCTATGATATGATAGCTTTATTGATGTAGAAAGCACTATGTTATGGTAGCGCATATTCGTTGGTATATAAAACACTTTATTTTGTTATGTTTATCAAAAATGATACTCGAAATTATGGCTGGAATCGGTAGATCAATAGGTCAATAGATCATAGAAGGGAGGGTGAGAAATGGGGAGGGTAGGGTGGGAGGTTTGATTTACTAAGTACTGATTTACTGCTTTAGGATCACTAAATTACACTTTACTAGATATTTTTATTCCAAGAGCGACACATGTCATGTTTGGTTAAACTTTGGTATATTTTGTTTTGTTTATCTAAGACTGTTTCATACTGTGTTGTTGGCGACCATGTCGAGATAAAATGAGCCCATTACATGCTATGTTTGGTTAAAACTTTATTCCATGTTTGCAATGGTGAGACGCTGTTATTGTTTGCGAGGTATGATAATTTTTGTCAAGCATCTACGTGTTGACTGTAAAAATATTGCGTTAACATTATGTTCGTTGTCACGCTGATGATTGGGTACCAGGGATTACGCGCCTTTAAATTTTGTTAGCTCTTGACTGTTATGTAAAATTAACATTGTTATGTTAAGTATGTTTGAAAAGGAAACAGAATACGTTTTGTACGAGAGTGACTGGAAATGCACACTGTTGTGACCAAAATACTTGAAGACTGGCCAATGATAGCCAGACCCCGGCCAGACAGCCCGTATTGTCAGGGCTGATAAATTTACGCCACGATACTATTAACGTTCATGTTGCCATGTTATATTGCTTTATTAACTATAAAATCGTTATTACGATCAGCATGTGTCATTGATTCATCTCACAAAAGAAACTTCTTTTCTGACATATTTATATGATACTCGAAGCTGTGAAGCAGCATGGTATCAATAGATCAATAGATCCAAAAAAAAGATATTGAAGAAAGAGAGAAGAAAGGTTGATGGTTTGATTTACTGATTTACTGATTTACTGCTTTAAATCGATGAAACTGTACAATTTGTATTCATTTCATTCAAGACATTTTGCTGTTACATGTTTGAATGAAAACTTTGTTGTGTTTACCGGTTACCATTCGTTGAATATATTCTTAGACGTACCTGATATTTTATTTAAAAGGACGCGTTATGTTGAGAAAGAAAAACGCATATGTTGAAACCTGTTTGGATAAGTAAGAGGTATTGGGTATGTATGCCATACTGAACCTTACTGGTGTTAAGTGTGGAACTGTTAGTGCGGCGCCTCGTGCGTATGTTGTGTTGGGGCCTCGTTGCGTGCCTAACCAGTTCACTATGATGCTGTAACATTATGTGAGAGCATTGTTATGTTGCATAACTGATTGTATAAAGAACTCATTTGTATGTTTATCGAGAGCATTACTCCGAAATACGGCAGCAAACTCGATAGTGTTAATGTAAAAAATTAACATTGATATGTTAAGTATGGCTGGCATGGTATGTTACGTTTTTGTACTTGTGTTCAAATTGCGCTACTGTGTTAAGTGGAATTTGTTGTGTTAATGTATTCATGCGTATGCGTATTGTTATTTTGTCGTGTATTATTGCTTAGTTCCGACTAATGACTATGTTGCTTTGTAATGTGGCTGGCGTTACGACCAGCATATTCGTTGGTTGTATATAAGAACTTATTGACCCACTGTATTATGTTTATCGAAATGATACTCGATACTTGACCTATCATTTGATAGTCTTATGGTCAAGGTCATAACAGTGTAACGTGAAGAAGATGAAGGGGACTATTGATTTGTTACTATTTGCGATTTACTGCTGAAAGTTCATTGTACAATATGATATTTTATTCAAGAAACTTTGCATCATTTGGTCATTTGTTGGCCCATGTTATGTTTGGACAAAGCTTTTGTTTGAACTACGTACCATTTGATTGAATTGCTGATATTGGAAGCTGGAATTATGATAATTTTTTTGTTGAAATGTTTGCTGTGTCAATAACAAGATACGTTAATATGTTGAAGTATGTTTGAAAAAGATGTGACACCCTTGTGAAGTGTTGGGTAATGGGCAAACCACGCTGTTTGAGGCTGCTGTTTACGTTTTGTTAAATACCACTATGACAATGAAAATTAAGGCTGGTTTGTTAGAGAAAGTAAAGTTTCGTAAGATGGCCGCTGTGTTGCTTTGATGATGATGTGTTGGGCGCGCAAGCGCGCTAGGTTAAGTTTAGCTGATAATGTTAGGTTTGCTGGCTGCAGGTACCGTTTGATGCGACAGTCAGCCAGATCGGCTAGATCACGACTGGCGGAGAACGGCGGATGGTAGTTACTGATTTACTGATTTGCTTTATTATGAGCCTGACAGTGCGAACCAAGCTATGACTTGGTCAATAGATCAATAGATCAATAGATCAATAGATCCAATAGATCACGAAAAAAGACCGAGAAGAATACGGACTGATATGATTCTTGGATTGTATTAGTGTTATGTTAAAACGTTTGATACAGTAAAATAGTTGATCAGTGGATCAATGAATATGAATGCACGAAAGAAAGAGGATGGGAAGAATGGACGGTTACTATTTACTAACGAATGTATGTAAAGGCAGACGGTACAGTAAAATATGACTTGAATCAATATCAATAGTCAATAGATCAATAGTCGGCGCAGATCAACCGTCAATAGATATCACGAAGGGTTGGGGAGGAAAACGACTTGACTGATTTACTGATTTGCTAATATTATGTAAACATGTCAATTTTAGTAAGCTATGACTTGGTACATCAATAGATCAATAGATGTCAATAGATCACGAGGCAGAAGGCTATTTATTTACGTTTGATTTTGCTTAGAAGGCTATGTAAACATAGCTGGCCTGGCTGCTGACTTAAATCAATAGATCAGCAGATCAGCCAGACTGTGGAAGGGTAGGGAAGATAATGAATGGTTTGACTTTGCATTTTGTTTGTTCCCTGTTTTTGTTTTATTTGATTTACGATTTACTGCTTTACTGATTTGCTGATTTGACCTGATTTTGCTTAGAAGCATGTAAAACGCAGCAGTTTAGCAGAAAGCGCGACTGGAATCCGGCTGCGGAAT
>JABUQX010126301.1:0-10000 GCA_015478945.1 Trachelipus rathkii
ATTATTATTATTTTACCTACTACCTTCCCCCTTTAACCACCTAATACCTCACTATTGTGTATATTAATTTTACGTATATACAGTATCATTCAAATGTTACATACGAAGATGTTCCTATATTACACACATGAGTAACATTAATACATACAGTACTAACACACACACAACACAACCACACACACACACACACTAACCTATACTCACTATAATATACCTCCACCTCACTTTCTACTATATTACCTATATATATATAGTATACTCAAATTACGCTTTTACCCCACCTCCTTTGCTCTTCGTTGTTGTCATTTACCCTACCCCCCTTTTATCTCACTTTGCTCTACGTTGATGTGAGTCATGTATATATATATATATAATAATTATATAGGACTATACATCTATGCCTCTTACCTATACCCCTTGTCTTACTATCTCGCATTAGCTAACTACAAACACTACGTATTTTACCGCGTACTGCTCCATCCGCACTGTTTTTGCGCCGTCCTGCTCACCCGTGGGCGAAGAGCGTACGCACACGCGATGGAGACAGGCCCTCTTATTAAACCGCAAAATCTACGACAAGAAAACAATAATAAATTGAACTCACCGGGACTCTCGGTGTTTGCCTATTTCGAGCCTTATTCGATCTGGATAAGATATGTTACACACACGTTATTCGTCCATTCAGAGCCGATCTCGTGAGAGATAGTAGTTAACGAGGTATAGATTATCATTTTACTTCTCTTCCGCGAACACCCTTATATCTTTCACATTAGTGCGATCATATTTAGCGCGCCACCAGGCAGAGATATTTATATATCGAGGATTTGAGAGCCTTAGCACCAAGAGAGGAACTAAGGAATTACATTAACCGAATACTCTCGTGCAACACACTTAGGCGTCGCTCCAGTCAGCGCGAATCGGTAAAGGAGTGAAACCAGTTTGATGGTCTAGTGATACTATCTTTACATCTATACTCCTGGGAAGCTGTAGTCTTTTCGCGGCACAGACCTAGCTCTCCCCGAAGTTCAAGTTCACTCCTCTGTACACAGATTTATATATCGTCATAATAACGAAAAATGGAACGCTCCTCATCACTATAATTGTGCAACCACTATCTCGTAAAATACAGAAAGTAAAAAGTTGCACACACACATTCACTCTTCTGCAACAATCCATGCATTATGTATATACGAACTAATACATGGTAAGAGAAATCTATAAGATCTTAATTCGATTAGATTATAGAATCACAAGTACACAAAAAACTATGATATATTACTTTAGTAAATATACTTCGCTGAGTTATGTAATTTTTATACATTTTAGTTCTCAAGTTAATATTTAACTTATTTATCTTAACTCTTAAATATTTTAATCATTTATTAAACAAGGATTATAAAGAGCCCATATTGGGCAATTAAATAAATAAAAGAAAACTAATATAATTTATATATATAGAATATTAATATATAATATTTAATTATAATAATATAATTATATATACTAATAATATAAAAATATATATATATAATATATCATATATAATATATATATAATATATTATATAATAATTTAAGAGGAGAGAGTAGAGAGTAGAGAGAGTAGAGAGAAAAAGGAGATGAGAGAGAGAGAAGAGAGAGAGAGAGAAAGAAAGATGAGAGATAGAAGATGAAGAAGAGAGATGAGAGAGAGTAAGAAAGAGTAGAGAGAGTAAGTAAGAGAAGTAGTTATATCACTAAATAATTTAATAGCTTATGAAGTAAGTAGAGTGTAATTCTTTAAGATTAAATAACTACATTTGGTATTAGATTGAGTTAGTGTTGTAATAATTCGAGAGTTGTTGTGAGAAATAGAAATAAATGAAAACTAGGAAGAAGTAAAGTATGTATAATATAGTATATATATGAGATATTAAATTTAATAATATATATATATATATATATATATATATAATAATTTTATACAAAATATTAAGAAAACCTTTCAAATAATTATACTATCTAATTAATTAATATTAAATATTATATATAATTTATATATATATATATATATATATATATATATATATAATATATATATATATATATATATATTATAATAATATTAATATATAATATATAATATATAATATATATATATATATATTATTAATATAATAAGAAACTTATAATTATTAGTGACAGTATATAACTCTAGAAGAGCCCACTCCCTATATCTCATAAAACTAACAACAGCTCACCTATAATATATAGGAAGAGGAAACAATGCCTGGTGTAATGGCTGTATTAAAAAATTTAAACGATTCTTTAACTTACGAAAACATTTAACAAACAATTAAAAATCATATCTAAAAACTCATATCAATTAAGCTACAGGGAAATAGTAAACTCTATTAAGAATCAAAGACTTTCAAAATAATTTATAGTTAAAGAATGACATTATAAACAAATATAATTGTTAATAATATTTATAGAAATTCACAACCCCCAAAGTGCTTATTTATATTAACCATCTATTTTATAACGTTTACTTATTACTCGATACTAAGCCATAAATAGACTTTCCAAGTATTTTTTTCTTGACAATACACTACACAACTAACTTACACCCCAAGGAGCTAATCTACTACTACTCCATCTTACTGCAACCGGATATCAGGAGTACGGGCTGGTCACTTTACTCAGCACGACTCATTCTACCACATCTTACCTGAGCCCACTACATCTTAGCGAGACTTCGTTGTTATCACGTTACCTTTAACAAATACACTCACCACTTATTATCGTTATTATTATATTATTATTGATTTCTCGCATTAATTATTATTATTATTACTATTATTCCTTCCTAGAGAGAACCCTCTAACTTCAAAAAAAAACCTTTTATGCAATTTATTGATTTTATATTTTTATATTTTATTTAATTATTATTTTATTTTTACACTATATTTTATCCTCTAACACTTCATATAATATTTAACAAGTGATTCAAATTGGCATATTCGCTTTGCCCCACCGTGAAGCTTTTGTTATAGTATAATAGAGCACGATCTATATAGCCTATGATGATTTGAGTTTTATTACTCTTGTATCATTTTTTTATTTTTTCGTCCAACTGTTTTCTTGCTCACTAATGTAAACACACTTTCTACACTCATAGAAATTTCTAGCACAACAATGATCATATCCAGCTTTCTATCTCGCTAGCGTTTAACTAAGAGAGAGCAGAGTAAGCGAATCATATCTAGAACATATGGATCGAGCAATCGGAACCAACTCTTACATGCAGAGCAGCGACTGGCACTATAAACAATGACAATGAAACAACGAAGCAATGCCGAGAATAACAATCAGAACGCATGAATCAGATTTACCATCCCCAAAAAGCTAGATACATATTCGTTATGTATTTATACACAAACAAATGATGTATATCACACATATTAATATTATATTAATTAATTTTTATATATAATTATTATTATATATTATATTATTATTATTATATATATTTATAATTATTATTATTATTTAATTATTATTAATTATTATTATTATTATATTTATTATTTATATTAATTAATTATCACCGCCCAATCTCATACCACCCTTATACCCTAACCTAAGACTTTGTTTATTATATATTTAATACATATCAACTTGTGCGTAATCCTATAGGCTGAGCAGCATCAACTATGAACGTATTATACGTTTACGATGCTGTCGTCAACGCATAGGAGTTGTTTATACAGGAGTTGTTTATACACGTCTACATTAATGCATATACACGCCTCTGAATTAGCTTTCAGTTTAATTTAATTATTATTATAATTATTTAATTATTAATATATATTAATTATTATATTATTATTATTATTTAATATATTATTATTATTAATTTATATTTATAATTTATAATTATTATTATTATTATTTTGAATTATGTGACTTCTATCCTCCTTGTATTACGTATGTGTAAGTACAGCAGAGGCGCCCGACACCAAACTAGAGTATTAGTATAATATATAATTTATCTTGAACACTCAAGATGGAGATGTAAGAAAAAAAAAAAAAGAGTAGAGAGAGGAGAGAGAGAGAGAGAGAGATGAAATAGAGAGAGATGAGAGAAGAGAGAGAGAGAGATAGAGAGTAAGATAGAGAGAAGAGAGAGAGAGAGAGAATAGAGAGAAGATAAGAGTAAGAGTAAGAGATTAGACTGCGAATTCTGCGTAACTGCATATATTATTCTATTTGAGAGGTATGACTGATATATTATATATATTATATTTCTATTATTTATAATTTAATATTATAATATATTATATAATTATTATATATATTATTATATATATTATATTATTAATTATTATTTTATTATATATTAATTATTATTTATATTAATTAATTATTATTATTATTTAATATTATTATATATAAATATTAACTTATATATATTATAAGTCATGCTTATTAATATTAGATAACTTTTATTAATTTTATCTTACAAATAATCATAATTTAAATATACTATTATTTTTAGTATTTATTTAAAATTATTATTAATTTTTATAACTCGTCAGTATTTAATTAGTTATTATAATCAATGTAATACAATTACATTAAATTTTATTTAAATGATTAATTTATTATATTCTTTTTATTCGAAGCAAAACTAAAATAATATTTTTCTGACATTTAAAAATTATATATTTTTAATTAATTATTCCTAATATTTAATATTTTATAGCTCTGTAGATCCAATATATATTATTTCGAGTCAATAGTTTCTTATGAGCATCAGAGAAATTTGTTAATCGAGAACCAATTTTAGTGAGTGCAATATTACTTTATACTGTTCCTTATCCTTATCTTACTAAGTATGTTTCACTTTTCGTCACTTGTCACTAAATCTTATCTTCTTCTTCCTTCCTTATTCTCCCTTTCTTCTTCTCTTCGTTTTTTCATTATTAATCATCTTACTTCTTCTTTCTTTATCCTCTATACTTCTACGTAAGGTTCACCGTTTCTTTGTGTTCATTTACTATTTAAACTTGTACTTCACTATCTCCTCTTGCATTTCTATAACGTACTTGCTTCCTTTTACATCATTTACATCACAATAACCTATTGAGTATGTCTCCTCGTAGCAATCTATATCGCGACTCGAAGAAAATCTACAAATAGAAAACAGAGTAAAAGGCAAAGTAAATCGTTATCATCTGAAGAAACGTCAGAATCTACTATATGCAACGTACAATCATTATGATCAAGCATCTACAGCACGTTGCGCCAACAAATCAACCCTACACACACATAATGCATTGAATACATTCATCAATCAACACCACACATCCGCAATAAATAATATCAAATTCACTAAACATAGATTCACTTCTATAATTCCTATTATCTATTATATAATTATAATTAATTTATAAATAAATATAATCTTTTAATATATTAAATATATTAGTTCTAATTCTAGATGGATAACATATTATTGAAACATTAGTGATGATTATTATTTAAATATCAGAATCCAGGTTTTGTAATGAAATACTGTACATAATTCATTATTATCATTATTATCATAGAGTAAATAAAAGAGACAAAGACTATTCCATGAAGAATAATACATATCTTAACATATCAAACAACAAATCTAATCACATTAATTCAACAACAACAACAACAACAACACAACAGCAACAACAACAACAACAAACAACATCATCAACAACAACAACAACAACAGCAAAAACTCATGGATAATAATTATTTATATATTATTTAAAATATTCATTCTTGAACACATTAATCACTAAATTATTATCGATTGAACATACATTACAATTTATTGTGATTGACTACCACAGGATTAATTTATTATAATATTATTTAATTATTTATATTTTATTGTATGTAGAACATAACATACTATTTATGCTCATATATATTGTAATTATTATATATATTAATTTAATATTAATTATTATTATTATTATTATTATTATTATTATTATTTATTATTTATTATTATTTAATTATTATTATTTATATATATAATTATATTATTCATATTTATATATTTATATAATTAATATTATTTATTATTATTATTATATATTATATTGAATATTTATATAGTTATATATAAGAAGTTTCTCAATATGAGTCTTAGTAGTATATATATATATATATACTACTAATATAATTTATATTTAGTTATTATTGTTATTAATTCTAGTGAGGATATTGTCGAGAGAGTTATTATGGAGTATTTTAGTTACCGATTCAAGAATATTGAGATCAAGTAAGTTTATTTCGCTGTGTTCTTCCAACACCACTAACGAACTAACACATTGATCTGAGAGTAAAGACTTATACTAGTACTTACATATATTACCCACTATGCATGAAAACTGAGTGAAAATCTACTACTACTATAACTACACTTATACTCACCCGTACTTACTCTAATATTTGTACATGTTTATGAATCTACTACTACTACTACTTATATTACTATATATAAATATACTATACTATACTATAACATTACATACGTCCTACTACTATCCATATTACTATATAATACTACTTTAACTAACAACTATTATATTATTATTATTATTATTTAATATTATTAATTATTATTATTATTAAAATTATTAATATTATTATATTATAGATTATATTATATTATTATATTATTATTAATAAATCATATATTTAATTATATTATATTATTATATTTTAAATATATATATTATATTAAATATATAATTTATATAATAATATTAATTATTGATAATTATTTATTATTTATTATATATATATATAATTTATAATTAATTACAATAAATGGTTCAAAGACTGAAAGTAGTACATATTTTTCCTTACATGATATATCAAGAGAGAGAAACAGAGAAAGAGAGAGAGAGAGAGAGAGAGAGATAGAGAGAGAGAAGAGAGAGAGAAGAAAGAGAGATAGAGAGAGAGAGAGAGGAGAGAGAGAGAGGAGAGAGAGAGATGAGAAGAGAAGAGAGAGAAGAAGTATAAATTGGACTGTTAATTAATACTTATATATTAATATATATATAATTATATAACTAATAGTACTTCATATATATTTCAACTAAGATATTAACCTTATTTACATAACCTTTATTTATAAATAATAATCTAAGATAAGCTAAAAAAGCTAATGGGTTCATGGTAAGGTAAATTATAACTTACCTTCAGTAATCGTAAAGTATATTAAATTACAATATATATATATAATAATGGCTCTATAACAAGCGTTTTTAATATAATCTATTGCTCCTTGAACATCACAACAACAGCATAAATAACAATTGAGTATAACATACACCTATAAACAACAACAGTATCACACAATATCATAAAAACTAAAAATCAAACAACAAAACTACACCCACAATTCATCCACAAATTACTATAAAAGTTACTAACTTGTTCAAGTCAACGTTGTTACACATGTTCGACAACTCAGCGAAAAAATTTCCATAATAAAAAATTAATATTTCGAATCAGACAAAAGACTGTTCACCTACACTAATATAATGCGAAAAACTTCCAGAGACAAAGCGTAATGTCACTCTATATATGGAGATGATAGTTGTTGAATTATAATCTCTAGCACAAATTTAAAGCACTACGACAACATATACTTATAATCCGTTCATCCACAACAACAAAACATATATTCAAAATACCTGATCACATAATAAAACTCCAAAACTGATTATCTCTTCAATCCTCACATCTTATATCATACATGTTGATATCATCCGCAGTATCAGATAATCAAACAGAATCGTCCCGCTACGAGAACCACAGAGACGAAGATCATATTATATTAGAGTTACACCTTCAATCCTCCCCGTTGTATAATATTATATCAACTAATACATAATTACTTCTTAATACATCTTAGATAATACCCTGAGATGTAAGCCTTGAATATATTATATACAATCAGAATTACAATACAACATAACAATATATATCAATACAACAACTAAACTAAACATACAACAACAATACAAACAACAACACAATCAACAAACATACAACAAAACAAAGCCTAATCACAATATATAAAACTTCTAAACATTCATGAAGCCGTGAATCTTAGAGTAATTACATTAGTAGAATCAAACCGAAAAACACCAACTACGAGCCTAAGTCTCACATTACCGCTGATCACTATATATATACACGCAGCACATTGATATTATATTATAATTGAACATAAATTTACACATTTTATACTATATAATGAAATTTATTATAAAGAAATTTACCTATATTAAATAAACTAATCACACAATGTGAGCAATAACCTTCAATAAATCAATGCAACATTTGAGCTCAAATCAGTTAAGCGCAAGTCTTACCAATCTGGGGTCCGAGAGTAACAGCAGACGCTGCGTAGTGGCTCTCTTAGGGCATGTTATATTATAGATGCTATTTAAAGCATCTAAATGTATTAATGCAAATTATTATTATATTCTTTCCACATAATTTCATGCATTATGAGGCGTCATACCTTTAAAGAGAACTGGGTCCAGATTAAGACGATGATATGTAGAGCTACCTAAATGCATTAATGCATTAATGCGTCCGAGATTTGTCCATGTGAAGTATAGTGGAAAGTGTTGTGATATTGTCGATTTTAGGTATTTCATCTCATCTATATTAGTTCCATGATTCTAAATCTAGGGATAAAATCATTTTAAAAATCATTTAACACTAAACTAAGCTCTTTTATTGTGCACAGCCACAATATATTGCGTGGTTGAGAGTGTAAATCATATTCACCACTTATATATGTTTTGCACCCCATCCACGTTTGTTCATGTATACCTAACTCTGATTAACACCTTCATATATGTTTAATATTTTATTTTTTATATTATTTCTCTGTTAAAGTAACATCTGTTATTGTTGTAGGTGTCCATCTGATTTTGTATTGACCTTTTTATTGACTTATTATATAAATTACTATGTTAATCTACTTATTCATTATTATTATTATTATAAATATTATATTATTATTATTATTATTATTATTACCTCTTAATCAGGCTGGAAGATGGATCTTCGGCTTCCTAACTATTACATACAACTTACAACTGTTAGTTACTACTAATTAAAGCCCTGATAATAATGCCAACTATTACAACGCGAAAACCTTACATACTAACCACTATCTACAGAAATCTTACTACCTTAAACTAAAAACTTAAAACTATTTTTTTCATAACAAACACATCTTTGACGTAATTCAAATACAAAAAATTTAAATCATCTATTTTAAAAGTTTGCGTAGCTTACTTTTATTATAAAAACTAAACCTTATCTTGTTATATATTGTGACTTCGTGTCACTTTCCTTATACAAAAATATTTCCCCGACATAAGCACAAACTCTAGTTACACATTTCCCATCACAATCATCAATAAAAACAACTATCAGAACACAGCAAAAAAACTCGAATCAAAAGACGAGAAAACACCTCACCAACACCTCGGTTGTTCTAACCCAGGAAGATGAAGACGACATTTTATTGCCACACGCTGCATCACAGGCTCTAGTCAACAAGGCTAAATCTGTTCGTTGTCTTGTGCGACCACCCCGCGTAGGACCTGGGATTGACACATAACCCGAGAGCGAGTCCCTTTGTTCGTTATTTGTCCGCGAAGCACACATTAAATACGCCCATGGGAGTTATCTCGTATACTAAATTACATGTATACATCCACCACTTTTGGGATATCTAATCTTTTTTTTTTTTTTTTGTTGTTGGGAGCTTGTAAGAGACACACATTGTCTCCATGTTTTTCACATCCAAATTTATCAGCTTCACAAGAAGCATTTATTAAAATTTCTAAATAACAATTTTTATTAAAAATTTCTCGAAGGACAGATAAGTTATCCTGATAGAATCATAAAATTTCTTTATTTTTCTTTAA
>JABUQX010126301.1:15000-35106 GCA_015478945.1 Trachelipus rathkii
AGTGTAGTGTGTTTTGTTATGTAGTATATATACAAGATTTAAGCTCTCTGTAGTATGTTTTATTTCAGTTGTAAATTATTGCGTTGGTATAATAAAGTTATCTTAAGTTTGTTGTATATGATAAGATATGATAGTATGTTAAGGTTATTAGTTAGGTGTGTGTTGAGCGTGTAGTGTGTATGTATAATGTGTATAGCGTGTGTTGAGAATTAGTATAAATAACAACTTACAATGGTCAGTTCTAAAGAATAGTACTTCTGCAATGAATGAACGCTCGTATATGCAATACCCCTATCAGGGGCGCACGTGAGTAGGGTATTGCACATATAATATAGTTAGTATTAACGTAAATCTGGGGTATAGTATTTTATATTATTTGCTTCTAAATATTAGAGTTATTAATGACTGTTGCTGAGTAATGTTGTTGTTTATGGAATGTTCTGGTATGCCAATGATAGTAGTAGTGAAGTAAGTTAGTAGTAGTTATAAGTAATGATATATAAGTAAGTTATAAGTAGGAGTGGTAAGTAGTAAGTTAAGAGTATAAGTATAGTAGTTAAGTAAGTAAGTAGTTTGTATATGATAGTTAAGTAGTATAGTAGATATGTATAAGTTGTAATAGCAAAGTTATAGAGGCTAGGATCATTGTAGATATGTCCAGGCAGTAATAATAATAATAGCAAGATGAAAATTTTCAAACTGTTGTATAAGTTGTTGTAATAAGATGATAATGACCGAATAGATCACTATCTTACCAGCCTTGATTAAAGAGGTAATAATAATAATAAATTAGATTATAATATAATAATAATAATAAATTAATATAATAAATAAATTAAATAATTATAAATAACAATAATAATAAAGAGTCATTAATAATAATAATTAATAATAATATAATAATAATAAATAAAATAATAATAATAAATAATTATAATATAATAATATAATATATAATAATAATATTATGATAATAATAATAATAATAATAATATAATAATTGAAAACTATGTAAACACTTCACAGATAATATCGTAAATAACTAAAAAAAAAACTTTGAAATAATTTCAATTATAATTGAATGTATATATTATAGATAATGATTTATATATAATAAATAAACATAAATATGTTTTATATAAGCCAGTCGTCATATTTATATATAATATTAATAATTAATAATATATATGATGTATAATATTAGCATATATTATTATTATTTAAAATAATATAGCTAATTAAATAAGCTATAATTTAATATAGCAATTATAATTATGCTAATATTAATTAATATAGTACTTTATATGCCTTCATTCTAATCACTAATTAAGCATTATATTGCATTATCAAAATTATGGCCATTCAAATATGCATTATAATTGACTATTAATATATATAGCCATTAAGCACTTATAATTAAACATTTAGTAATATAAAATGAGCAAAAGCTGACTTCGTATCACAACCCCACAGAACAGTGATTCAATTTTTTTATAAACAACTCGTTTATATATCTACCCCATTGGTTATAAGTATATATATATAATCTTGCGCTACATATATATATATAGAATTTTTATTACTTAGTTTCACGGAAGACCTTTTTCAGAAAAGATAGTGTGTGTGTATTTAGTAATTTTAAAATGAATATTTATTCTGTTATAAATTTCAAATGGATATAAGTTAATAATATATAGTTGTAATAATTATTACAATATAATCAATATATTTTAACATATTAGTGCACATGTCATTAGTACGGTATATATTGCTCGTCTCTAATCACCGTTCAATTATGAGGATACTCGACCAGTTGAACTGGCTGCGAGTATGATTCTCGGTTAATTTCTAGTTTAGTATTATGATCTATTTTTCCAGCGCTATATATAAGTAATATAAACTTACGTATAGATTACACGCAATTTGAACCTATGAATTGGTATCGACGTAGGACCAATCATTTCTATCTTTGTGATATTAATTGGTTCGAATACCTTGTTGTTGTTGTTGTTGTTTGAGTAAATATATGTGCGTTCGCGCCTCACGTCTTGAGTTTTTTTTGTCCAGAGTATTGGTGTACTCGTTTAAATCTTTATGATTGTGTGTTGTTCTAGGTTTATAAAGTATGAGTATAGAAATGTGCATCTAGAGGTGTTTGTGTACGTTTGTATTATCCATGATTGATTATTATAACGGGTGCAATTAGAGACTTGATAAATCACCATCGAGCTTACTCAGAATTTGATTAAAGAAGAGTGTAATTGCGAGAACACTCTCGGATTGTATTTTGGTCACAAATTGGTCAATTCGTCTTTATTTGTATGAGAGTATTTTATGGAGTAACTGCGTTGAAGACTGATATATACTAGATTTCTTAAATTACTCCAGGTTTAAGCTCTGGATATACAGTAGAAGTAGACATACAGAGTAGAAGATCTGTGTCGCCAAATGGACGCAAATAGAAGATTTTGTTGTTGTTTTGATTGAGTTGAGTCCTCTGTTTGTATTAAGCGTCAATGGCTTCAAGCGGCCTTCAGTACGTAAGAGACAATTGCACGAAAAAGGTTGACATTGACTCTTTATTGTGTAATTTGGAGATGCTCAGTGCAGTCTGCTCGATTTTGAACATATAGAGATTGATAATGACCCTGTCTTACTAAACTCCGTCGTGCGTCTCGCATTTACGAGGTCATCCGTGAACTCAGCTATAGTGTTATCTTCTTGCGTTGCTTCTTGAGGTGAAAGTCTGGAGGCTATGTGTTTAATGGCGTCCCTGTTAATTATAAGAGCGTGAGCCTTAGCGATTTTCAGTCGGCTAGTAATATTTGTGTTAGAATAATAACTCGACTCATTTCTTTTCTCGAAACTTTGGACAATTATGAATGCAACAGTACGTGTATAAGTTCTGATCTCAGCAAAACCATATGCGTCTGATTATAGGAAGTGACACAATTATACACATGCGATCTGAGTATTAAGAAAGTACAGACGGTTTAGATATGTAGGTTATGCCATCAACATGACACATCTAATTATAAATCATAACTCGTCTATATCCTTTCCAAGAAGATCTCTATACTAACCAGCAAAAGGTCAAGGAGACCTTCAATATTAATACATATTATAACCCTTATCAAGCTCCGGATAATAATATGTCCCGCATACATTTTAAAAGCTAACATAAAAATTGTCTTAGTTCAAATCCCTAAAAAACAAAGAGTATTACACTGTTCGATGACATTTTAATTCGTTCCACTATTTTGGTGACTCTGTTTTTATACACTCAGCACAAAAATTGGCCTCCTCTCCTCTCTCCTCTCAACGAGATCGCCAACAGAGAGAATTTTAACAAGATTTTGTTCGAAAATCTCAACATCTTTTAAAATGTTTAAATCAATCTCTTACAGTGTTTTATGAAGCTCAGGGCACTTTATCCAACAAGGATATTAATAATTTTCAAAGGTCAGGGCGTACTTTACCTTCTAATAACAACTGGAAGGGACAAAGAGCTATACCAAAACAAATCTTGTTTAATAACAACGGCACACTACACCAAATTAAAAAAAAATAAAAATAAAAACACTATTCAATGTAAATTTTGTCAGGGAGGTCATTATGCTATAGATTGTGACCTTATTCCCACTTTAAAAGTTAGAGAGCAATTTTTTAAAAATTATAAATGGTTTTTGAAGTGTTTATCATCCCAACATCTGACCCGTGAGTGTCAGACTCGAAAAAATTGTTATAATTGTGGATCTTCGGAGCATCATACTGCTCTTTGCTCTCAAAATTAAGTTGATTTTTTCTCCTTAATTCTTAGTCATTTGACTTCCAGCATAGTCATTTGTCCTTTAAAAAATTTAGTATATTTCAAAAATCAATCATTGTTTGAGTGGTTGGCTCCCAGCATAGTCAACCTCATTTAACATTTGACTTACACAGTCATTTGTTTATTCTTGACAGTTAACTTATTATAGTTCTGTTTTTTTTGGTTTATGTGAACTCACCTTGTATTAATTTTGAAAAATATTTTCCTTGTACATAGTTTCTTTTTTTTGCGCTGGAGTCTTCTGAGATTCCTTAGTTTTAAGTTAGTTTTATGTTAGGTTTAAAGTTGTTTTAAAATTTCGCATTGGTCAACTGATCTCCAGCATGGTCAGTTGTACATATACCATCTTTTTACAAAAAAAATTTCAGCATAATTGTTTGTTTTTGTACTAATCTCTAGCATGGTTAGTACCATTTACCATCCTTTAACAAACAGTTTCCAGCATAGCTGTTTGTTTTGGCAGTTGATCTCCAGCATGGTCAACTGTCTATTTATTTTTTGTGTTGGTTCTAATTTTCAACATGGTTAGTTCCATTTACCATATTTACCATGTTGTTTTTTAAATGGTTGTGTTGGTTCTAATTTTCAACATGGTTAGTTCCATTTGATTATGCGCGAGGTTAAACCAATATTAGTAAGTTAGTATCACATAGTTTGGTATTGTTTAGTTTAATGAGTTTAGTAAGTATGGTTAGTGGTTAAGTTTCATAATTATTTTCAGATTACAATCTAAGTGTATAAGATTAGTAGCATTTGTCCCAAATCTCAGCAATGTTGGTATTAGGTTTCCATGTTAAGCGACGTTATGATTACAAACTAGTTTAGTTCCACAGCTTTAGCGTTAGATTATCAGGATTATTCATAATCTCGCCAGACATCAACTGGAGTCTATGTGTTAATGCTTTACACATCCTGTTACTTTAAAAGTTTAATCTCCAGCATGGTTACTTTTTTTAACCATCTATCAATAAACAATCTTCAATGTTTAAATCGAAATTATGAAACTGTGTTGTCAATAATATTAAAAATTTTAAAATTCATAAAAAAAAGTAATAATACATAAAACAATGTCAATGATTTCACTGGAGAGAGATAGTAAGTAGAGACTCACAATGTGTAGAAAATGGGGAGACAAGGGTACAGATGATAATTTGATACTAGATTGTAAAAGCTCTGATGTTAAGCTACATGATTCTGGAGTCTCTCAAATAGAAGAAAATATTGAAGAAAATCAAATGGAAAATAGTACTACACTTATTCATGCTGATATAGAATTAAATAATTTGAATAAAGAAGTAGCACCTATTAGCACAACAAAATCCAATAATTTAATTCAAGATTTTAAAAGCTCGGATGTTGAGTTACATGTTTCTGAAGTCTCTCAAATACATATTTTCTTCCACATTTCATGTATTCATTTAATGTAATTTTCTCTTTAATAGAGGACAATTTAGCAGGTGTGAAATCAGGTATCTATACATTGACCTAGCGTCTCTGAGACTCCTCTAAAACTCTATCATGATAACCACCTCAAGTTTAAACAAATTAATAATGAATTTAATGGAATTTTTTCTTTTTGAACACTTTAACTGCTGATAGGTCTGTTCTAATTCATCATTGAGATTTAATATTTTATCATAATTATTTTTTATATCTTTATTGCTTTTATAATATTTATCGATAACTTTCTCTAAATATATTCTTGATGAATATTCAATGGTTTATTATAATTATTTTGCGTACATTGTAAACGTGAGCCCTAAACCATGTTACAACCATTATTAATTGTTTCAATATTTTTTTAAAATTACCATGATTTACAATTTCGTTAGTTTCGTATTTGTGTAATGAACACAATATTTCCATATTTGTTATAGTTTTTTTATTATAAATCAATTTTCAATTTCATTCTCGTAAACACCTTTACAAGTAGTATTTAAAAACGGGGAGCGATAGCGTCTACCACATATTTGCGGCGAAGGGAGCAGTGTGTTTGGTAGCCCCGTTTTTACAACTACTTATAATATAATATTATATATATATACATATATATATATATATATATTATATATATATAATATATATATATATATTAATATATATATATTATATATATAATTATATATATATATATATATATATATAATATTATATATATAAATATACATATATGTATATTATATATATATATTATATAAGAATATATAATATATACAGAATATATAGGATTTTATATAGAGAATATTTAGATATTTATTTACAGAATATATTATAAACAGATATATATAAATTTTATATATATAATATATATATATATATATAGTACTATATATATGTTATTTTATATATATAGTATATATATATATATATTACACTATATAATATATATATATATATAATAGTATTATATATATATAGAATTAATAATATATATATATATATATATAATTATATATATATATATATATTAGAATTTATTTACATAACATTTATACTGCAGAACTTGTATAATTCTATTTTCATATTTAAATACAAAAATTTGCATTGAAATTAATTTTAATAAATAAAAATGAAACAATTTTTTTATATTTAAAAGGAAATTTAAAGATGCATCCATATTATATATATTAAATTTAAGATTATATTATAACTAATATATATATATATATAATATATATATATATATATAAACTTATATATATATATTATATATATATATATATATATTTATATTAATTTATAATATATATATATATAATATATATATATATACTATATATATATATATATTATATATATATATATATATAATATATATATATAATATATTTAAATAATAATATAATAATATAATAATATATATATATATATATATATAATATTATAATAATGATAATAATATAATAATATAATAATAATAATAATATAATAATAATAATTAATAAATATAATAATATAATAATAATAATAATAAATTAATATTAATAATTATAATTATAATTATAATAATAATATAATCAATAATAATAATAAACTAATAATAATAAAATAATAATAATATATAATAATAATAATAAAAATAATAATAATAAAATTACTATTCTCTTTCTTCATCATCTTTATTAATTGGTATTATTTTGTTAGGTTCGTTCCAATCATCATCCATATGGTTGATTGAGTCTTGAATATATTGCGGTTTTAATATAGTCCGATTTCATTCCGTCATAAAATTTTCTTTAAATTTGATTAATAGTGGTGTTGTAAAGAGTTTTCCTAAATATGTGAAATTTCAGTCATTTGAGTCGCAGATAAACTTTAAAAATTATAAATTTATCCGTAAATGAAAATAAAATAATAAAAATTCTCCTTTACATTGGGAAATTAAAAAAAATATTTTTAAAAGATATGTTTAAAATATAAGTTTAAAATATATTTAAACATGGCATGAATAATTTCTTTTAAGTGCGCAGATTATTTAGGCAAGACAGTTGGTTGTATGATGTCAAAATTTTCACAAGATTTTTTACAACATACATTTGATACTTCTTCATACATGATTCAGGTTCAAGCATACAATCATATATGAATATACAGATATTATTGTTTCAAGCTCTAGTGGAATTTATAATTTTTGTAGTTTAGAAGTTCCATAATCATACCTCTGTAAACAAGAAATTAAAATTCCTGGTGGATTTTTAGTTAGAACTTTGTGATACAAGTTCTGAGAAAGATATAGTAATTCATTTAGATAAACATCTGTTATTTGATATTCTTCGCATATAAACTTTAAAACAAAATATCTGATGAATACTCAAGTTAGACACTTATTTAATATAATGAATTTACAAAAGTTAATTGGTAAGAAACTAAGGTCTGAGAAATCAGTAGTACCATACACTATAATCAGGAACTGCTGTAGGATCAGGAACTGCCGTAAGGTCTTCTTCCTGAAAAAGAAAAGAGATTTTCTTTTGATCAGAAGGGAAGAAGAAAATTCTGGGAGTAAATACTTTTTGTTGTTGTCCTTCCATTTACCTGTAAAGGAAAATCAAAATCAACAAGAAGGAAAATTGGTATTATATTAGTTTCAAGTATTCCATTGAGAAAGGAAAAGGGATGAAGACCAATATAAGAAAAGGGAGATGTCGTCTTTCGATTTACCTGAAGGAGGAAGAAAGTCAACATAATTGAAGTTTTATTATATTGGTTCCAAATAATGCTTGAAGGAAAAAGTAAGGGAACACCAATATAAGAAGTACTAAGATTTTACCTAAAAAGGTAGGTAAAATCAAAATGACTAAAAAATGTATGTTATCATACATTAAACTTCTTTTTTATAGAACTCTAATTCATGACTGACATGAAAAAAAGAGAATAATAAAAAAAAAAACAATAATTGTCAAAAATTTCTTTGAAAAGAAAAATGTTTGAAAACAATCAATGAGACGAAAGGAAAATAAATGTTAATATATTTTCCAATGTACCTTGAAAGGAAAAACATGAAGACCAATATGACATTATGAAAGTTTTCTAAGGAACTTAGAACAACAATAATTTTCTCTTCTTAGAAAAATATTGTATAAGGAAAAAAAATTGTATAAGGTTCCTTATAAATGAGCAACTATATAAGAATATCAAAAAGTTTTTTTGAGATTTCTTTTATTTTGCATTCCAAACACTTTTCTATTAAAAAGAAAGGTTGAATTTTCTTTCCAAATCTTTTAAACAAACTCATTTTCTACATAAAAAATTACAATTACTTCAAATTTAGAACTAAATTTGAAACTTTAATTTTCGATTTTCGACAAACTTTGAATTTTTTTCAATGAAATCCTCAGATTTCATTTCATTTTTATTTTGGATTTTGAAATTTTGAAACCTTCTTGAACTTCGTTTTAGATTCTAAAAGTCAGAAATATTTCTTTCAATTTTTTTTTAATTCTCAATTCTTGGACTTTGAAATTAACTATTCTTAATTTGAATTTCACGTCTCTCAATCTTAACATTCAATTTTGGATTCTGATTCATCGTTATTTGAATTTTACAGTTAAAATTCTTGGATTTCTTTATCTTCATATTTTTGAATTCACATTTCCGCATATATATTAAATTTCAAGTTTGAATTTTGATCTGTCAATAATAACTCTTTCGAATTCCTAATTTTTGAGTGTAATTGTATAGATTTTATTTTGCTTCTTTGAAATTAATTTAAAATTTATAATTTTGCTTCTTTGAAATTAATTTAAAACTTTCTACACGTTTTCATTTGAATAAAAATGTTTCAACAACATTGAACATCTACGATTCCGATCCTTGATTCCTTGTATTTTGAGACTTCCAAAAGTTTCTTTTTAGAACATTGTTTAACAAACATACTTCAACACCAGTCTAAAATTCAATCGGGGGTTTTTATCAGCTTGATATTATAAACTCACTGAATAACTCTACTAAGTGGCGTACAAAAAAACAAATGCTGCTTACATTCCTGTCCTCATACGCTGGTAATGCATTCCTAGTCCCGACGCCATGCCAACATGGGAGCATTCAACCTGAAGCATTAACTCACATTCTTTATTAACCCATGGTATTATCTACTGGACCAAGCCCTACCACGCCGATGGCATTTTCCTTCTCTAAGTCGATAATAACAAGCATCTTCCCTTTGTAATATATATTGAAGATCTTTCTCTGATTTCCTTCCTTATAGTTACATAGCAGCTTCTGTTGACGTTTACTAAGTAAATATAATTCCCACTTTGAAGTCGATATAGTCGATAATTGAATTATATATATATATATATATATATATATATATATATATATATATATATATATATATATATATATATATATATCTTTCTTTTAATATATAAATATATACAGATATATTTATCCAAATTTTTGTTATTGTATATATACAAATATATATAACTAACTATATATATGCTATATATATATATATAATAGCCAGCAGTCAACCACTCCTATTCTATGTACAATGTAATAATAATATTAGTAATAATATATATATATATATAACAACTTTCTTTCTTTCAATAATAATAATATGTAATAATAATAGCAATATATATGTATATATGTAATATATATATATATATATATATATATATAATAAATAACAATAAAAATGATATAATAATAACAATAATATCCATAAATATATTTATCTGTTTGCTTAATAATATAATAACTTATTTGTATGTATATGCTCTTCTTATATATGCTCAACAGCAGCCAACCTTATAACAACCTGTAATAACTGTAATATGCTGTATGTATGCTAAACCTCTTTATCCAACCATTTAATTTAAAGTAAAAACAGTGTTGAATAGTTTTGGTTTTCCAAGTTTTCTAAAATATAATTTCACACGCAATCTTTCTTATAACTTCATTAAAGTAATAGAGAATATATTTGTGAGGTCTACCTATATTTTTGTTAGCCAAAAAATAAACTACATTTTAATTTAATTTAATATCCCTACTCTAAATGAAAAATATGAATATTTTTGCCATACTTTGAAAATTAAAATGTTTCAAACTAATTATATTTTTAATTACTCGCAGACTAATTTACCTGAATATTTGCATTGAAATAATTAAATATACTTATCCAGTAAAAAAGAAATCTATTAAAAGTAAAAAGAGAAGAGCGTTTTGTTAAAATAATGGAGAAGAAAATTAGCCCATTCATTCTGTACTAGATTGATAGATTCAAATTCACAATAATGATGATGAATTCCCTAATACTGTAACCAACACAACTTGACACAAAAAAGTGAAGATTGTTCTTTGCATATTCTTTATTTAATATAGTCAAAATATCATCACAGTATTAGTAAAATATCTATTTTTTCATTCTTTAAATAAAATTTTCTATACCCTATCATAGCAAGCAACATAACTAGCAACTTCACACCTTTTTTAAGAATCTTAATTCGCACTCTCATTATTAAACTAAAACTAATTAATCATATTTCACAATAACAAAGAATATAAATTAGTCTATCAGTTCCTTATTAAATTAACCATCAATTACAACATTTAACTAACCTCTTCTTCATCGTTAAAAATAGTCACTTTAATATCTGGTCTTGTTGTTCTACAATCGAGAATAATTCGGTCATAGGAGTCATCATAAATATTGTCAGTGAGATTATCTTCGACGAAACCACTTGCTCCATCTTTACAACACATGAATAAATAAAGAAAAATAATTAATATTATAATAATAAAAAAGATAACAAAGTTTTTAATTCAATGTTTTATGAATTAATCAATAATTATTATTAAAGAATTATAAGGTACATTGATATTAAATTTTAAATATTAGCATCCAAGAATCTCATTACAAGATGTGCCACTTAATATTATCATATACCATAAAGTTGCAATAATTAATAAGAAACTATGTATAAATCTAAACATATTAAAAAATTTATCTACATTACTATTAATTTTTAAAACTTATACCATTTTAGTCCACTTAGTTTTTGACATTTGGTGTCATTATTTAGATAAAAAATTAACAAGTTATAATAAAATTTGAGGCTTTATTATCATTATTATTATTATTATTCATTATTATTATTATTATTATTATTATTATTATTATTATTATTATTATTATTATTATTATTATTATTATTATTATTATTATTATTATTATTATTATTATTATTATTATTTTTATTATTATTGCTCCTGTGATTATTATTATTATTATTATTATTATTATTACGATATTATTATTATTATTATTATTATTATTATTATTATTATTATTATTATTGTTATTATTATTATTATTATTATTAATATATATATATTATTATTATTATTCACTATTATTATTATTAAAAATCAAGAAAGCAGCTGCAACTAAAAGGACCACTGTCGCTATTGATAGAAGGTTTAATGTTGGCAATGTGTAGGGATTCAAAAATGTGGAGGTTGGTTGGTAAACTGGTTTGCAGATAATATAATAATTTGCATAATAAAGGAGGAGCGTCTTGGGTGTGAGCGGTCACGTATAGGAATAAGCAGGAGATTATGAAGCACAAAGAGATGGCGTGCGGGTGGAAAAACCCCGGTGTTCATCGATTCTGACATTCTGTTGGCGTAGGGTACTTCCTACGTAAGCGGCGTCACAGCCGCTACATAAAGCTTGTAATGGCGCAGAAGAATGAAATAGGAGTTTTGTCCTCATGATTACAGTACGACGCGATTTTTGAAGAGTTAAAGATTAATATCCAGTACAATAAATGAAGCTAGCTTACGTATCTCATCATCATTTTCTTTCTCCTCTCGTTTAACATGGCTGTCCTTCGTGCATAAACGGCGGTGCAAAATATAATTTCAGTTTGGGAAGAACAGTTGGGATAGGGGGTGGGGGGTCAAATTTGGAGAACAAGAACCTATTAATATGTTTATAAATAAGAGAATTGGGGGGAGGGTTAAGATGGAGGTTGTAGAGCGGAATTTTTATAACGTTACCGGTTGTAAATGGACACGTTAGGTGGAAGGCTCACAAATAACAATGTTTTTTATGCTATTACATTTAAAAGACAAAGAATATGGCTGAAGAAGTTTAGGTCTAATCCAGTAAAGATTTTCTTTCTGTAAATTTGTAGTTGAAAAATCTATTGCCGTCTTTTTAATAAACAGATCCAGAAAAGGAGGGAATTATTTGTCTCGTTTTCATGCGTGAAGGTTATGTTAGGTAGCTGGGAGTTTATGTAATTAAAAAAAATAGCGACAGTGGTCCTTTTAAGTTGCAACTGCTTTGATTATGAACTTGTCTTCAAATGATAAGTGATAATTTGGATACTTTTTTGTGGTACTTTTAGAGAAGCTAGATGTAGTTATTATGTTGAGTTTTTACATCCTGGATTAATCATTTTGCACCTCTTAAGTGTTAAATGAGTTTCCCTTTAATAAATAAATTTCATTAACTTAGTTTAATTTACTTGATAATATTTTTAGGTTGGTTTGTATTTTATTTGGTTCTGAGGATTTTGTGTTTTTGTCATTGCTTATTTATTTAATGTAATTTAATAATGACATGTTAAAGATGATAATTGATACCAAATGAATGTGTTTAATTTCTTAACTATAGTTAAAATTTATTTTTATTTTCATAATTTTTGTATGTTTCTATTTCATAATTTTATCATAGCCTGATGATGGGAACTGATGTATTCGAAACGTTGTAAGGTCTGTCATTAAATTTTCAAGAAATGAAGTCACCCGAGTAGGCTTTATATAAGCTTATTTGGTCTCCCGAATACCAAATATTTAAGCTCATATTTTCTCCATAAGCCACTGTAGGAACTCTCAGACAATTGGAAAATCTACACTTTAAAAAGAAGAAACGCAAGCTTGACCTCGAATTCCTCAGGACATGTAAGGCCTATAATATACTTCCCAAATTTATTAGATTCAAACTTTTCACAAAGCGCTTATATAATAGTAACCTATACCGAGGGTTTCATTTTAAATTACTAAACAAGGAAATTTCTTATAAACTTAAAGAAAGTAAACATATCGATCTTCAATACCAAATTTGTTATGATAAACTACGGAATACTCTGTCACTTATTGATTTTTTATTTGTTACTAACAAACTCACATCACTCATTTCAAAGCGCATAGAACTTTGTAAGTCTACTCTCTGGGGCTAAACCTAAGTCACTTAATTTATGCCCTGACAATTCATAGTTGAATTCAGAGAAGTTTATATTTAACCTTTCATCTAAGTTGCTGTCATCTGATGAAAAAAGGTTGCTCAGTCTAAGATTTAAACTTTAATTTACCTCTTTAATATTAATTTGTAAAATATTTCAGGGGCTTTTGAGACTACTTCATTCCCTCAAGAGTTATGAACCTTTTAACACTGATTTTCAAAAAGTGTTTACCTTCGAAAATCAAATTTAACTTTTAGAAAAAATTTCTATAAATTTAACCTTTTAAAATTTGTCGCTTCTTGACGGGTAGGTTTGATTTTTGCTATTTTTTAAGCACCCTTAAGCAAGGACACTTCAATTATCATATGCAGGCCCGATAAGGGACATGGGGTAGTTTACTGAATAAATCGAACTCACACTGACAAACTAAAACTGGTCACTTTCCCAGGATACCACAAAATTCAAGCTATAACTAATAAATGCCCCAGTATCTTTATCCCTCTCTTTGAAGATAATAACAGCTTTCTGAGGAAGCTTCTGAAGGCGAAAAAGATTAGTAAGTCGACTTTTAATGAAATTTGTACTCACTTATTCCTGTCATCCTATACGGACTCCCAAAATTCATAAGACTAATGTGCCGATTAGACCAATATTAACCATGACGAATTCACTTACAACTATAAATTAATAAATATTTGGTTCCTCTATTATCCCCATTCACTATTAATGATTACTCGATTAAAAATTCGTATCATTTTAAAGACTGGCTTTATAGTATTGATCTACAGAATTATCACATGACAAGCTTTGATATCGGGTCTCTCTACACCAACATCCCTATTAACGATGCCATCAATATCATCGACAGCATTTTTCCTCAGTTTTCCCAGTTCAATGGCTTCGACAAAAAAGAATTTAGTACACTTTTAAAAGTTGCTACTCAAGACACATGCTTCTTTTTGGTAAGCACTCTGTAACTGCCCAAGACCAACTCCTAACCGCCCAGACAAACCTTTTACGAGCACTTCACGCTAACACTTACCTGACACACTAGCGAGACAATGTGGCATGGATAAGTAAATCTCATTCAAACCACGTTTTACAAAAGATATATGGACGACACATTCCTACTGTTCAAAATAAATCAAAATTCAAAATTTTAATTACATAAACTCCACAGCTACCTAACATAACCTTCACGCATGAAGACGAAACAAATCAATAATTCTCTTCCTTTTCTGGATCTGTTTATTATTCAAAAGACATTATTAGATTTTTTCAACTACAATTTACAGAAAAGAAAACTTTCACTGGATTAGGCTTAAAATTCTTCAGCCATATCTTTTAAATCATTGTAAATAATAGCATAAGAAACATTGTTTGGAGCCTCACTAACTCCGCACAACCCTAATGCATGATGAATTCGAATTTTTGGTGAACTTTTCCAGTTCTAACCTTTTCCCACTCTCTCTTATTTATAAATATGTTAATATCATGTTCTCCAAATTTGACCCCCACCCCTTATCCCAACTGTTCCCCAAACTGAAATTATATTTTGCACTGCCGTTTTACGAACACATCCATATTATCAAACTATCAAAGATCTTTCCATCTGTTACGTATTTGGTTTCTCAATTAGACCCATTTTAATCAGCGCACAGCTCTTCTTACAGAAAATAGCGTCGTGCTGTAATCATGGGGCAAAAACTCCTATTTCTCTTCAAGTTTCTTCATCATTACAGAGGAATTTTTATGCAGCGGCTTTGTGACGCCGCTTACATGAAATACCCTACGCCAATTAATCAGAATCGATGAGGAACACGGGAATTTTCCACCCGCACTAATTCTTTGCTGAATTCACCTGCTTATTCTGCTATACCATGCTCACACCCAAGATCACGCCTTTAATTATACAAATTTCCCTATAAAAAATATCACATTCCATTTTCCATTCCCCACCTACATTTTTTGAATCCCTACACATTACTTCAACATTAACCTTCTCTAAATAGCGACAGTGGTCCTTTTAAAGTTACAGCTGCTTTGATTTTTGACTTGTCTTCAGAAAGTTTTCCCGATGTTAATTAATGCCGGCTTTTTTGTGTTGCTTTTAAACCCTAGCTGTAATTATTATGGTGAGTGTTTTATCCTGGATTAATCATTTGCACCTCTTAAAATTTAAATAGGTTCCCGCTTTGGCAAATAAATTCATTAACCATTTTTAATTTACTTGATAATGTTTGTTTGTATTGGTCACACGAGGATTTTATGTTTTTGTCATTACTTATTTATTTAATGTAATTTAATAACGACATGTTAAAGATGATAATTGATATACATATTGAATGTGTGTTTAATATAATCAACTCATTAAAAATTTTTATTTTTATTTTCATATTTTTGTATGTTTCTATTTCATAATTTATCATTTATAGCCTGATGATGGGGCAATATTCTAAGAGCGTTTGTAATTTTACATTTATTAAATTTTTTTCCAATATTACTGTGTGGAGCCTTCGTGCTGCTTTTATTCTCAAATTAAGATACCCTTCCTGCTTATAGAAACTGGATAGACTATATATATATATATATATAATAACGCCATATATAATATATATATATATATATAATAACCAACTAGCAACCTTATATATATATATATTATATATATATATAATAATAACATATATATGTATATATATGTATATATATATATATGAAGCAATAATAATAACCAACAACCAACCAACCCAACCTTAATATATATATACTCTTAGCTAACTATAACATAATAATAATATCATAGCAACTTTCATTATAGCGCCATATAATATATATAATAGCATATATAATAACTTCTTGTATATAATAACAATAACAATATGTATAACATACTAACTATATATGAATGCTATAACCTTAATAATAACCATGTATATATATATATATATATAACTAATATATATAAGGGTCCTGGTAACAAAGAACATATGATGGGAAAATTGAAATTGCACAATCTTCTTCTGGGTTGAACCACCACGTAATGCAGCGAATGAGGAACCATCTGCGATGCTTTACCGCTGAGCTATCCTAACCCAAAAAAGTTTGGTTCAAGGACCAGCTTCAAAGCGACCGATCCTCTTTCAAGGCGATATCACCAGGATTCAGCCTGTCCTTTCCCTCATTTTTAAATAATTTGTAGATATTTAAATATTACATGATCGCAATTTATTTATATAAGGTCTTAAACAAAGAATATATAATGGGAAGGTAAAGTAATTACTGCCGATCTCTGGGATTGAACCTCCCCGTGTTGCGAATGGGGACAATCTGATGCTTTAACATTGAGCTATCCACCAGCCTCAAAAAGTTGGGTTCTAGAGCAGTTTCAAAGCGAGCCCCCTTCAAAGCGACATAACCCAAGGTGTGGCCACCAGCCACTTCTGTCCTTTATTAAGATCGATGGAAGGACAGGCTGGACGCATATTGTTGTGCGAAGGGAGCTTGTACTTTAGCTATTCTTGAGCAACTTTTTGAATGAGGGATAGCTCAGTGCTCAAGCATCGGTACCATGAAACCTCATTCGCAACTGCGGTGGTAAATCGAAGATGGCACATTGGTCTTTACCTTCCCGTCTGGAGGCTTTTTTTAATACCTTATATAAATAAATTGCATCATCAATTTTTAGCATCTGCAAATTATTAGAGGCTGAGAGGACAGGCTACCAGATCGCTGATGTTCTCATCAGCCTGAATGAGAGACTCGTTTGTTTTGAAACTACTGCTTAGACAACTTTTGAGTGGAGATAGCTCAGTGGGTTTGACGTATATACCTGTAGATAATGAGTCATCAGAATGAACTTTGATTTTGAAGTCTAAAAAACAGATAATATTATTAATCTAAATTTCATAAGATAATGTTATAAGACACTAATATGATCGAATCACTTGGCGCAGAGTCTCTGTTTTCAAATACACCAGTTCTTGAAACGATTGACATAATAATTAGCGAAGTGTACCACAAAGCAATCTACCTCCACCACTATCAAGAACATCATATGAGGAACCTTTTATTTATTTGTTGTACCCAAACACCGTTTAAATTTAAAGGAAACATATATCTACAAACTGATGGAGTGTAGATGGGCTCCCCACTTGGACCTACATTTGCGGACTTCTATATGTCCAATCTGGAAAACAAAATCCCTAGTGAAACAAACAACTTTAACCCCGTATTTTACGTAAGGTTTGTCGACCACACCCTTTCTATCTTAAGGAACATAAATCATATACATTAGCTCATCAATAGAATTCAATTGTCATGTTTAAAATTTTCACTTACGAAACTTAGAGTAATACTCTCTGTTTTTTTTAGACATCAAAATCAACGTTCATTCTGATGTCTCATTATCTACATGTATGCATGTCAAATCCATTGATAATAGTCTGTATATGAACTATGGATCTTATTCACCGACTATACACAAAGAATCCATCTAATAAACTCTAGTTTACAGAGCATACAACCTATGTTCAAGTTGGAAAACTTTTGATGAAGGAATTTGCTGCATTAAGTAAAATTTAATTAACTGTGATCGTCCACAAAATTCTGTTGGAAACTTAATAAATAAAACTCTTACAGAATTATATAATAAAGAAAGTAAAAATAACCAGAAAAATTCGACAAATTTATTCTTAAAAACTTCAAATGCTATAGACTTTAATAAGTGTCGTAATTTATTTTAAAATACTCCATTTGCCACTTGTGGCCACTATTTCCTGTTGGGTATTGATGATTGTATTTGCGAGTGGTTGACCCGAAATCGTGGTTAAGGGAATCGTGAATACATTGGTCATCATTTTCCTATCAAATCTTTGTAGATATTAATTTTAATATCAAATTATAATTAAAAAACTAAAATTTATTACATTAACTGTTATTTGATCCAGTACCAAGCATATAAAAAACTAAAGTACCGTAGACTTTCGGGTGACAAATTCACTGCAGTGATGACGTCATCCTTTAGAAAATCGAGTGAGAATTTCACACTCGTAGTATATATAATCACATTAGAAAATTAAAGCAATACATAAATTGCTCTAACTACCTTATTAAACTTCCTTTCGAGCTGAGACTTGTTCCAAAGTTGGAAATGATACTTAACAATGTACCATAGAAAGGATTTTTATTAATTATACTTATTCTTCAAGTTATTCAAGGAAAACTATTAAATTATAATTTATTAAAAATTTAACTTTATTTCATTATAAAGTACATCAAAGTACATCTCCTCTCCAAATTTTGGTAAAAAATATTGGTTATTAACGAAGTTATTCAATCAGGAGTAATGCAATCGTTTTTTGTAAAAAATTAACCTATTTTTATATTTTGCTATTTAGCTATAGAAGTAAAGTCTCCTTTATAATTGGATTTCACCCTTGAAATTTACGACATTAGTCCTTCTACTAGTAAATAGTAAAAGTCTCAAATTTGAGACTTGCTCACACGTTCTGTATCCCCTAAAAACAGAGGTTGAGGGCTGGAGCACTCATATTTTGAAGAAAATTTCTTACATTTTCTTTTTATTTACATCCCGAATTATAAACATACAAACATTAAAATCTTGCACAAAAAAAAGTAAGCTAAAACGCTACATTGGGAAAGGCAAAATGATAAATAAAATTAATTGGAAAATTTAAGAGAAAAAATGTCATAAAAAATCTATAGTTGAGGAATAATGAAATTGTAAAAAATAAACAAAACCGTTAAATCAAGAAAAATTAAAACAACAAAATGTTAAGAAAACGCAATAGTAGAAATTAAAAATTTAAAAAAATAAAAGAATAAAAAAATTTATATTGCTCAAATTATAATTCATAAAAACTTAAAATAGTAGGTCTATTATTACTGCATCGTCAGTAGAAAAATAAAAATATTGTTCTATTAAAAATTGTATATTGCATGTAATTGTTGCAAAAAATTTCTCTCAAAATTGTTTATTGTCGGAAATTGTGGCTCACTTAACATGTTTGATCATTACGAAGGAAAATCTTTCATTAAAATTAAAAAATTGGAAGTTTCTATTATAAGAATAATTTATAATATATATATATATATATATATATATATATATATATATATATATATATATATATATATATATATACTATATATACTATATATATATATATAAATAATATAAATATATATATATTAATAATATATATATATAATATAATATATATATAACATGTATGCTCTCTATATATATAACATAACATATATATATATACTGTATATATGTATGTGTATATTCTATATAATAATATACTGTAATATAATATAATAATATATAAATCTTCTATATATATATATATAATATATATATATATAATAATAATATATATATATATATATATATATATAACTACTTCTTCTTATGCTATGCTATATATATAATATAGCATAGCAATAATAATAATATATATATAATACATATTTAATAATAATAACCTTAATAATAATAATATGTATATGTATATATATATGTATATATAATAATATATATATGTA
>JABUQX010126302.1:0-5000 GCA_015478945.1 Trachelipus rathkii
AAAGAGAAGAAGATGTCATGCCTCCACCTGGTTGTGTGGAGCTCCTCTTCTCTTATTCTCTCTCGCACCCGAATTGTTCATTTCCATTTAATTAACTCTCTATTCAATCTTCCTTCATTCACTCTCCCCTATCCTTTTCTTCCCCTATCTTGCTACCCCTTCATCTATCCATTCCCCCTTCCCCTCCCTTAACCCTCTCCCTTAACCCCTCTTCTTCCTCTTTTTATTTACTTCTTTCCAGAATATTTTGCTTCCTGTTTCAAAATTTT
The DNA here is from genome assembly GCA_015478945.1 of Trachelipus rathkii. Classification (NCBI taxonomy): domain Eukaryota; kingdom Metazoa; phylum Arthropoda; class Malacostraca; order Isopoda; family Trachelipodidae; genus Trachelipus; species Trachelipus rathkii. Next base: position 270 of record JABUQX010126302.1, read on the forward strand.
CTGTCCCTTTTCTACACCATTCATTAATTTGCATTTCTCTTCGCCCTCTTCACCGCCCTCTTTGCTTCCACTTTAACCCTTCTATATTCCTCCCAGCTTTCCCTTCTCCTATTCCCCAACCATTTCACATAGACCTCTTTTTTTCTTTTTCACAAACTCTTTCACCTCCCACTCCAACCATTTACATTCTTCGTTCTGAACTTGCTCCACCTTTTTTACTCCACTATCCCTTTCTGGCTCTTCACATTGTCTTCTTTAAATCTAAATCACTCCTCCTCCACTTCCCTAATTTCCGTCCCTCTCACGTCCCTCCACCTATCCTCCATACCCCTCCTAAACTCCCTCTTACACATTGTCTCATCTAATTTTTCCACCTTTATGACTTCTATTCTCCTCTTTTTTTCTCTTTCTCTAACCGTTACCTCTCCCCCTACCCTTAACCTAGCAACCACCAAAAAGTGATCAGATAACCCCCTACCTGCCCCTCTGAATACATTTACATCTAGTAATCTGCCCCTATCCTTTCTATTTATACACACATAATCCAATATCGCCCTCCCCCCCGTTATCTCACTCTTCCCTGTATACTTATGATTTTCACTTTTCTTGAACCAAGTATTTCCAACTATCAATCTTCTATCAACACATAACTCTAACAAACTTTCTCCATTAACATTCCTTTTATATATATATATATAATATCTATATTATATATATATATATATATATATATATATATAGATATATAATTTTATTATACATATATTATGCGTAATATTTAAATTTTTATATATATCCATATATATAATATAGGTAGTACTAGGTTATTTTTTTTTTTCGACTTCTTTTTAACTTAGATCTTTAGCGTTTCTCCAGCTTGGGTTTTAGCGTAACATTTATCTATTTGGATAGCCATTATTATAATTTATACAGACTTATCTTTTACTTTTTTAGTTGATCAATAGTATTTTTTTTTTTTTTTTTTTACTCAATTTCGTGAGTGTGTGTGAGTGCGCTAGTGTTTTTAAACTTTCTGGATTTTTCATATTTTAGATATTAACTGTAAATAGAGTTTTAGCGTTTTAAAATTTCAGGTTTTAAATTTAGGTTTTAGCATCAAACGAAATAATTTTCCCTCATTCTTCTTTGGTTTTTGTCAGTTTTTTTACCTGCCTTTTATTTATTTATTTTTTTTCTTCTTTTTTTTTTTTTGTCGTTGGTGTAATGAATAGCAGATTTGCACAGGGACGGGCTTTCTATTGGCTTTACCAACATCAGTGACTTGCACTCTAACTCTGCATCCGAGGGATACCACCTCTGTAACTCTAACCCTAATTTTTTGCTCTTGTCTGAGACCCAGATGGCTAAGAATTCATTCTCTAACTCGTTTAAATATATCCACTCTAACTTATTTTATAATTCCCGTTTGAAGCATAAACACTCCTGTAACACGTCTCGCGAATCTCGAATCTCCTAACTTCGATGTTCTGTGGCTTAAATCTTCTTCCTTCTACTACCATAGATCTTGTGCTTCTGCTACTGTTCTACTAACAGAACAGATTTTATGCTATTTTTTGATTACCTACTACTTTCACGAAACTGTTATATTTCATCCAATATGAGAGTCCTCTATTTAAGGGGATTTTCAAATATCAAAAACTGAATGGATGGGTTCCTCTCATACTGATTTAGGTTGGGAGGAAGCCGAATCATTCAGTATTCTCAACGATCAGGAGCAACTAATTAAAGAACCTACACACATTCCGGATCGTCCCAACCAATTCTTGAACAACTTAACCTATGTTTCAACCACTAGTCTTCTCTCTTATAAATAACACCACCTCGCTCCTATCGGTAAATCTGACACAGCCTTATATCTCTTAATTTTAATATTTTCTCTCCAACAGCCTCCATCCTGTCCTATGCGGTTTTTCTGGCACCCTTTGATCGGGCGATTGGGGGCATTGCGTTGCTCATACGCTAACTATAGAGTGTAGTGACCGCTTTGACTCTGGAAACGCTTCAGCTTCTGCCGATAAGTTGGGAGCTGTAATCGTTGATGGATGAGCATGTTCATTCCTTCTTCGACTAAACTCTTTTTCTCCTCAAAATCCATGGTTCGATCGTGCCTGGCAATCTCTGGCAATTCAGGATAGAGACAGTGGTATCGGGTGTGGAAAAAAACTCGTTCTCCTATCACTCTTTGCTATTTTCCATTTAGCTTAGAAATGTTTGCAGTTGGTACTCTTCGACGAGAAAGCGGACTTTCATTAAACCGAAAGTGCGCTGACCTTCCATGTTCTCCTACTGAACAAATCTTTCTGGCCTCTTGCAAAAACATCTCTAAACAACTTCTGTAATCATCCTTTCCTCCTCTTTTTCGATCTGATGTTAATTCTCCAACTGAAAGGCCAATCTCTTTGGCCTCCTGTTCTCCTCTAACTCAACCCTGGACGATTCTGTCATTCCTCTTCCTCCTCCTTCTCCTCTCAGGTGTCCTATGCCTTTGCCTGTGATTACATTTGATCGGATGCATGGGCTCCTGAAATCTATGACAAACGTTAGGAAGGCATTGTGGCCCGGATGGCATTCCTCCCCGATTTTAAGGGAGTGTGCTTCCGTGCTGACTCCGCCCTCCGTTTCAACTTATAAGTGTGAGTGAGTGGCTCAATACTAGCTTTTCCCGTCAGTGTAGAGCGCGCATATGTCCAAACCTATTCGAAAAATGGAAGCCGCACTGATCCTTCTAACTATGCGCCCCTAGCTCATACTTGTATTCTATCTAAGATCTTTGAAAAACCTTCTCAACTCTATTCTTAGACGCTCTGAATTTTTATTCCCTTCATTCTGAATCGCCAGTACGGCTTTACTGCGCTTATGAGGTCTACTGGCGATATACTTTCCTATTTAAACGAGATTTATGGTTTTCCTCTCTTAAGAACTACGGGGAGACTTGCGTGATGGCGTTTGTCATATCCAAAGCATTTGACTGGGTATGGCACGCGTCACTGCTCTCCTTCTCTTTCTTTGCTTACTATGTCTAGCTTTCTTTAAATCGCTTCAATATCGGCTGTTGTTGATGGGGCAACTTCTTCTTTTTCTGTCAAGAGTGGTGTTCCTCAGGGTTCCTGTTTATCTCCTACCTTATTCTGCTTTTCATTAATGATCTCACATGCAACTTCTTCACCTATCCACTCATATGCTGATGACTCGATACCTTCATACTTCAACTCATTTCAAGGCTTCTCCTATTTTACTCTAGAATTGCCTCTCGTCTAAATCTTTCCGATTTATTCCTCGCTGTTTCTGGATAGAAATTTCCTGATGGGGTAGCCTTAACCTTGTAAAATTCAATTTTTTTAAAAACCCAACTTCTACAAATCTCCTTCTCCAAAACACCTTCTAACTTCCCTATCTCTTTCGATGGTTTCTCCTCGTCTCTCCCTGTTGCAATATAAGACATCTTGGCTTAACATAAAAAAAATGTCTTGGAAACCTCACATCACAACGGTTGCTAGGGCGGCCTCTTAAAGAACCCTGGGAGTTCTGTTAGAACTGCGAGAACTTTTTCCCCTCCCCGCCCCCCCCAGCTATAAAGGGTCTCCCATCCCCCCCCTTGTATGGGAGTACTGCTCCCTCATTTTGGGGGGGGGGGGGGGCTCTGATTTCACCCGGCTTTTGGATAGGGTCTAGTCAAAGGCAAAAAGACTTATAAACTGGCCTGTACTTTCTAGTTCACTTGACCCTCTATCTTTGCGGCGCCGATGTTGTGCTTTATCCTTTTTTTATAGGTACCTGTAGCGTGCAAATGCTCGAGTGGAGACTTTTGCACTCGTCAGCATGTGGTGTTTTGTGTTGATCGGGCCCCTGCTTTTGAGCTAAGCTTCGTGCTGCGTAGTCACGAGAGGGTGTGTGCTGGTGTTCGTGCACTATATGTAGTTCTATATATATGTTATATATAAGATAAACTACCAAGAACTAGTTCCGCTTAGCACGGAATGGAGCTATATCCTTGTCGTTTACTTATAGTTGCCAATAACTCTTGAGTATTCTGAGATGAGTAAATATTATCACTCTCAAAATCTTACATGTGTTTTCCTACTCAATTTAATTCTCCCTCACTTAAAGCCTGCGTCTAATGCTCATCTGCATAAATTTGCGTTAGATAAATTTTTGAGGCGTTCAACATCCATTTCCTTGAATAGGGTCTGCCCGTGAGCGGCGTTGACAACTGTATAAAAAATAATAAAATAAAAGGTATCTAATAAGGGATTCATCTAAGCAAGCTGCAACCCCCACAATAAATGGCATCTAAGACGTGAACCACTTCTAAATGCATTTAAATAGCATAACCGAGAAGCTTCCTCGCGTGACAAAAAAAAAAAAAGATTCACAAAAGTGGAAGCCGCCTTATCAGTCAAACCCTGGCAACAGCACTGAAGTGACAATGGTGGCTTTTCAGCAAAATAAAACTACTGAAGATGAAGAGGATTTTTGGATATGTTAGACTTTGATAAGTTATGGCCGAAATTGCATTTAACATCTCATTCATTCAAAGACATACATCAAGGAACCCCAATCGAAAAAAAATGAAAAGACCAGTCATCAAGGCAGCAAAGATAATTCAAATTTGAATCTGTTTAAGGAGGAAATGAGGCTCCTATCGAAAACCATTGGAGATGCTGCTACAGAATGGGAACCTTTCATGTAGTGACATAAATGGCCAATTGT
>JABUQX010126302.1:12500-15000 GCA_015478945.1 Trachelipus rathkii
TATATTATTTTAATATATTTCAAAATATATATTTATATAATATACATATATAAATTTAAATTTATATTTTCTATATTATATATATATATATATATATATATATATATATATATATATATATTATTCCTTAGTAATATTGCCAAATACTGCCCAAAATTACAAATACACACAAAATGTTGGTGTCAAATAAAGAAATAAAACAGTTCAATTTAAATATCGTACAAACCTATTATTATTGCCAAAAAAAATACAGTCACTCAAAATGACCACCTTTTTTCCTTAAACACGAGCCTTAAACCTGTTTTGGTTAATCATCTATTGCAAACATGCACAATCTCTAGCGGAAATTTCACTAACCCATTAAGAGTTTGCTTTTAAATTAATCAATATTTTGGGTGTTGGTTCTTGTGCAGACCAACCACCCTAACCGTAATTTGTAAATCCCAAAGGATTAATCCAATCTCAACCATCAGAAGATGGGACACATTGTCCCTGAACCATGCTTAAGTGGACCTTTGCTTTGGTGTGTGTGGTTCTAAATCGTGTTCTGAAGTTCCAAGATTTAATTTTGGAATAGGGTCCTGACCTCAGGTTTATCAATCTCCAGAATAGGATTCCTGGTCACGACTGTTGAAGATTTAACACCTTTTAACAAAAATGGATTTCTCTGACCACTTTGTAACTCATTTCCCAACAAAACCATTACGAAGCCAAGATGTGACCCTCTTTTCTGCTGCTTCCTTTGAATGACCAAGATGCATCCCTTTCATTTTGTTTGTTTAAACATTCATTCTACAGAAAGTTTTTTTCTTTTGTAAAAGACAATTTTCAGTGTCAAATCATGTACATATTCAGCTAAAACTTGTTTAGATTTTTCTCTCATAGTACCTTTCTTAATATGCATCCTGTGAGTAAATAATCTAGTGTGTCCTTTTTTATAGTCCTTTAACGTAAGATCCTCTCTGAACCAGTGGTGCGACTTGGAATTCTTCGATGTTTGCATCCCAAGGGACAAGATGTTTTGTTTACAAAGAGGATTTCACAGAATTTCTGCCATTACAGCTTTGATGGCATGCAGTATCAGAACAAGACATAGCCTACCAGATCTATAGCGATCATTCACATCACCAGTGTCCCCATATAACTTTATGGCATATACAACAACACAGGCTAATACTACAGTTTTAGTCTTGGAAAAATGGTTCTCCTTCTTACGCCACACTTATATAATACTATAACAGCAACATGGATTTGTTTATCATTCCATTCTGAGTTATTTAATAAGCAACAGACAGACAAAAACAAAATCTAAGCTTAAAGTGTGCAGGTTACATATTAATACCAATATGCATGTTATACCTTGTGGGGTTGGTGCCCAAGACTTTTCTAGGTCTCCATGAAAGTAGGCAAAGTACACCCTTCTCACCAACTCTGTTACGTTTCTTTGGTGTTTCTTTATCACAAACTAGCCACAAATATAGCAAAAACTATCAGGACTATGAACGAAATCAAGACTTGCCATTAAATTGAACATAAAAATCACAACTCAACATTCATGAGGGCAAATGGTAACTGATAAACTGTGCAAGCAAATAGAATGAGTCAGTGGTGCCATCTGTGTTCTTGATCTCATTTAAAGAGTTTTTGATTTATACAAATTATATAATTTTTCTTTAGTATATATAATATATATAATATATATATATATATATATATATATATATATATATATATATATATATATATATATATATATATATATATATATATATATATATAATTGTGTTAACTAAAAAATAAACACTTTTTTATGTTTGTCAATAACTACTAAACTATTTAACATATATGAGTTTTAAAATAAGTTCTTAGATTGCCATGTCCTATGTATGTTACCACATAAAAATTTTTTGTTTTGCTTAAAAATTGTAAAAATTATTTTGTCAAAGAAAAGTGAAAAAAAAAAAAAAGCCCACTTTTTGCAAAAAGGGCCCATGTGTATGACAAAAAGGGCCCCCCCCTTTTAACTCTTGCTAGAGTTAATTTTGTAATTATTTAGGTTATTATTCTTGTTTTATTAAAGGTTTTTGTGACTAAATAGGCCAAGAATCTTTTTTTTTTTTTTTTTGAAAATTAAAAATAAAAAAATAATAAAATAAAATAAGGTAAATTTCCTCAATTTTGGGCAAAAAATCATCCCATTTTTTCGTCAACACTCATAACTTTTGGCTTTCTAAATTCATAACATGTGCTTCCTAGGTTTACTTATTTTGTTTATTTAAGGTTTTTTGTGACTAAATATGAAGAATTTTTTTTTATTTTTTTTTTTTTTTTTTATTTTTTATTTTTTTTTTTTTAAATAAAAAAAATAATAAAAAAAAAAAAGTTAAATTTCTTAAATTAAAAAAAAAAAACAAAGTGGGCCAACTCTTATAATTTTATATATATAATATACCGTATATATACAACAAGAGTTAAAATAAAGATGGGCCCTTTTTACATA
>JABUQX010126303.1:2500-15000 GCA_015478945.1 Trachelipus rathkii
AGGTAGCCATAAAGAAAATGAAAAATGATAAAGCTCCCGGAGAAGATGGAATAGCAGTTGAGTTGATTAAGGAGGGCGGAGAGGTGTTGAGAGAGAAGGTATTGGAGCTTCTAAATGAGTGTTGGAGAAGGAAAGAGGTCCCAGAGAGCTGGGGAAAAAACTATTATTATTCCAATATATAAACAGAAAGGAGACTCTGAAGAGTGCAAAAATTACAGAGGGATCTCTTTGATAGATCATATGGCAAAAATATATGAAAGAGTGTTGGAGAAAAGACTGAGAGAGATCATCGAACCACAACTAGGAGAGGAACAGCATGGATACAGGAAGGGTAGGAGTACGACAGACCTTATGTTCACATTGAGACAGATTGGAGAGAAGATTTACGAGTACAACAGGACGATCTATGTAGTGTTTATGGATTTAAGGAAAGCTTTTGACACGGTACCTAGGAATGGATTATGGAGGGTGTTAGAAGAGAATTATGGAGTGGGGAGAGGATTGTGTGATGCACTGAAGAGTATCTACAAAGTGGCAAAGTGCAATGTGAGAACAGGGTATAAAAATGAAAAATGGTTTGAGGTGACGAAGGGGGTGAAACAGGGAAGCGTATTGTCGCCTTTATTGTTCATAGCTTATATTGATAAAGTCATTGAGGAGGTTAAAGAGGAGGTGGGGAAAATGGAGGGACACATCTATGGCATATATGCGGATGATTTGGCGGTGTGGAGTGAAAATAGAGAAGTAATGGAAAAAATTACGAGATGTTTCGCGCAGAACTTGAGCAAGGACTTACAAATGACACTGAGACACAGAAGTGTGATGGTGAGCGAGAGGGGGAAGGAGGGTTGGGAATCAATGGTGAGATGGAGAAAGCTAAGAAATTTAAATCCTGGGGTGGAATGTATACAGAGGCCACGGAGGGTGTGAATGCAGAGATCGCATCAGGATAACGAAGTTTTACGGAAGAGCTTGTAAGGGCTGTGCATCCTTTGATGAAAGACCAATATATGGGTGTGTAGAGGTGAAAGAAGTATTTACGAAGGAGTGTTAGCCCTATATTGCTATACGGAGCAACAGGCATGGTGTAAACTGGCCAAAAAGGCAATGAAAGTAGATACAAGCACGGAGATGAAGATCCTTGAGACAATAATTGAAATGACTAGAAAGATAGAATAAGGAATGAAAGAGTCAGAAGGGAAGTCGGAGTGACACCTATGGTGAGGAGGATAGATGTGGCAAGAATCAGATGATGGGGAATTTTTTGAAAATGCAGAAAGACAGCGCTGGCGAAGAAACGATGGGAGTGGATGCCGGATGGAAGAAGACTCAGAGGAAGACAAAGGAAGAGATGGGAGGAGTCGTTGCAAGATTCGTTGATGAGATAGGAGCTGCCTACGGTGGAGGAAATCACGAGAGAAGACTGTGGAAGATATAGCCGAGTGGAGACGCATGCTGAGTCCACTGACAGGTCGTGGACCAGAACCTTCCTGGGGGAGGACAGTAGGACAGTAAATATATATATATATATATATATATATATATCATATATATTTATATATATATATATATATATATATATATATATATTATTATATATATATTATATATATATATATATTAATATATTATTAATATATATATATATTAATTTAATCACTATTAACCGTGGTAACCGTTAAGTAACTTTTACTATAGGACAAAGTTACTTAACGGCCACACGGAACGGGAGGTCAGATAAAAAAAATTAGGAGTCAATTTGTCAAGAGTATCAAGAATCATCAGTAGAATTGGCAAGGCTGTATCATCATGTACATGAAAAACTTGTCCAATGTGCTTCAGAAAGGAGATTTTATGTAAATTGTTAAGACAATTTGAAATGATTTTGATATTTATTTTAAACCTAACAGAAATTAGCCAAAATTAGCCAAAAAAACGAGTGGCTAAACTTTTTTTTTCCTTTTAGCAGGCAACTTATGAAATTAGCCAAAATGGCTAAAATTAGCCACATCTGGTAACCGCTCGACGTTTTTCCATATTTCAATACGTAGAATAAAGTAGTTCGTTAAAGAATAGACAAAAAAAATTTAAGTTCCGGCTTCAACATTTACATGATTGTATTTATTTTTATTTAAATTTTAATTTGATATAGAGTACATTTACTAATTTACACTATTAACTTGTAGCCGTTAAGTATTTTACCATATATATATATATATATATATATATAATATATATTATATATATATATATATATATATATATTATATATATTATATATATTTGTTATCTATATATATATATTATATTTATATATATATATGGTACCATAAAAATGTAAATTTTAACTTTTTACAAGATTTTCCTTTGATCTAAAAATTGATATCTAGTGTCTTTCCAAATGACCAAAAACCTTAATACACTCTCATTTACTCCTTTCGTCATATGACACAACTCCCTAATACATTTATTCTTTAATTTATCAATTCTTCTTCCACCTAATACTCCCGTAAGATTATCTATCAGAACAGGCTGCACCTTGGGTCTATACGTCTTATTCCACACCTTAGTTTCACTACTATACATTAACACCGAGTAACAACTTACCCTCACGCAAAACCGTAACGCACTTAAGACCTAGTTCCTTTGAATTCAGCAAAGATTTAAATGCACCAGCCACCTTCCTACCACTCACAACTTTCCTGCTACATTCAGTACCATCCATTCCTCTTTTCATCCAACATATAGCTTAAATATATAAACTCAAGATACTTTTTTTTCACTTGCTTATTTTTCAACATGATTTCACACTAGGGACTCTCCTCACACGCCACCATTACCTTACTCTTATCTACATTTACTTCTAAACCTCTCCTTTTACACACCCTGAGAAACATATCTACCAATTCTCTCAAACTTCCTTCAGATTCACCACACAAAACCAAATCATCTGCATACAATAAATTAGACACTCTCCACGTATATTCCCTATCATTCTCACCCCCTTCCCACCACCCCTACCTTTAATTTTTTCATCACCCCATCCATATAAAAATTACATAGCTATGGAGACATTAACATATCCCTACCTCACTCCACTATTAATATTAAACCATTCAGTCTCCATTTCATTTATTCTTACATACGCTTCACTATAAAAATACATACTTTTGGTTTCATTAAGAAGCCTACCATCAATGCCATATATCATTAATACCTAACATAGACTTTCCCTATTAATCTTGTCATACACCTGTTTGCAAGTACATAAAACCTAAATATAAATTATTCCTCTTCTCTCTCATTTTCTCACTCATTGGTTCATTGTAAAAATTTTATCAAACATTCCTCTACCACTTCTAAATGCACCTTGTTCCTCAACAATCAGCTCCTCAGTCGCTTGGTTTCAACCATAATACCAGTATATATATTTTCCCAACAACAATCAATAAAATTATTCCTCTCAAGTTTCTACAGTTCCCCTTATCATTATTATCCTTATACAAGGGTGCTATCGCTGCTCTCCTCTATCCTTCGGAACTACACCCTCTACAAACTCCTTGTTACACAACTTCCATATCCAATCAATCACAATCTCACCTTTATTCTTGATCATTTCACCAGTAATTCCATCCATACCTATTGATTTACCATTCTTCAACCTTCTCACTGTACCTATTACCTCCTTCCAACCAATTCTCATCCCCAAAATACCTACTTCTACTTACACCATCAAACCTACTACTCACATTCATTATCACCTCTTCATTACTGCCAATGTTATGCAGATTTCCGAAGTGTCCCTTCCCTCCACACTCTCCCCACATCCATCTCATTAGTCACGAAGGCTCCTTTTCATTATTCTATAAAGATTTCCCTTATTCTTTCTTTATCTATCGCACTTAATTCCATTCAGAATAGCTTCTCATTCCCTTGTAAGTCTCCATTCATCCTCCTTCCAAACTGTTCATTTACCTCTTTTCCCTCTCTTACGAATGCAACTTTTAGCCTTTCCTCTTTTCATCATATATATAATTTCCATACACTTTTCTTTCGAAACTTCATCATTGGATTTTAGCCATTCAACAATACATCTTTTTTTACTATTTACCCCTCACATGACCTCTTCATTCCACCATTCATTAATTAACACTCTTACTTTAACACACAAACATATTTCTTTTGCGCTATTAGCAAACACTTTCTTCATTTAAGTCCATATTTGCTTAATTTTATCTTGCTCACATTCAACTGACTATTTGCAAGTGGTCTCACATATTTTCCTTATAATCCTGTTCATTTAACTTCTCATCCTTAATGCTCCCCATTTCCTTCCTTTTTCTTTCCTCTACAGCCATGCCCCCTAACTTAATTTTACATAAGACAACATAATGATTTGATACCCCGCACTGATTTTGCATTCATTACATACTTCAACATGCCCAACAAAAAATCAATCATACTCTTCACTTCGACACTATATCTACCTACACTAATATATACTCATGGATAGGCTTGTGTCTAAAAAATGTATTACTTACACACATTCTTCTTAGTTCACAAAAGTCAATCACCTTCCTACCATTCTCTTTTTCTTCCGCAACACCAAAGGCACATGTTATACCATTCCTCTCTCGATCACCTATCCAACCATCCAAGTGGTACAATACAATTATTCTGAAGTCTCCACTAACTCCGTCCAAAACATCATTCAGATTGTCCCATAAAGTCTCACTCTCCTCAACATCACCTCAGATGGACCACATGCTACAACCACACATGCCTTAACCTTCTCAAACAAATTTAACCATTAGTATTCTAGTATTCACACAGACAAGATCCACCATAGCTCTGAGACACACGTCACTCATCAGAATCGCAAATCCTTCTCACCCACTTCATCCTACACCTCTCATCTTCACTACATTCTTTCATCTTTGCTTCATTCATAGCAAGCAGATCAAATTTACCCTCTCTTAATACATCCACCATCTCTCTCCTCTCCATTTATTCTTCTAACATTCCATGTACCCATACGTTTCAAAGTTTCACCGAAAGATACAAGGTCATTTATAGCAATCACCACCATTTCCGAGGCATGCATAAGCATTCCTAGGGAGAAATAAAGGGTAGCGGGACCCCAACCCAGCTACCACTGTCCTTTTAATCGCCTCTTATGAAACCCAGAACATACTTTATGGATGCTCCGCCATACAGAATATGCAGAATTAAAGTATAAATTTCAGTTTTCGTACTTTATAATTAGTTATGCTTCTGGTGAACATTTTGAAATAGGACAGAAAAAATATTAAAAATTGGAGAAAGTTAAAATAAATTTTCAAATAAATTTTAGATCGCGTCAAAAAAATGTACGCAACTTTTATTATGTTCGACTGTTAGTAATAATGTAATAAATATAGGCTAGTGAATAAACTAGACTTATTCTGTACCAATTTCTGCAGAATACTTTAAGTGCAACTGGCCTAACCATTATGGATTTATGTGATTAAAATGGTATGGGAAGAATTAATAACGTACCTAATTTATTTAATTTATATAGACGTGTTTGTTTAATATGCAACGATCTAGTTCTAACTTTGAAAAAATTTATGATACTTGCATGCTTCGTGTACCCATTGAGGTAGATTTTTTTCCTATACATAAAACAATTTGTAGTGCGAATCTTTCTATTCAGAGCAAAGGCAAATTCGTAAAGAAGTATTGAAACGACTGACAAAGAGTTTACAACTTCCATTCAAACAGTTCGGCAAATATTATTCTTTCTCTCCATTTTCATCGGGAACTGGAAGTGACCATTTTATTCTCGAATATGCAAATTTTTGCAAAACATTTGAGACTAATCCTTATTAATCTTTTTTTAAATACGATTTACCCACCCCTGATCTTCAGCATTGAAATAATTTAGCAAATATGAACGATAAACATCCAATGTCAGCCTATAAATTGATATTTATATATATATATATATATATATAATAATATATTATATTATTATATATTTAGTATATAAATATATCTAGATATCATATATACTATATATATATCTAATTATATATCTTATTAATAATATATATATAATATATATATAGGGTTGGAAAAAACCATAGTTTTTTAAAAAAAAAAACAAAAACCATTGGTTTTTAAAAAAAACAAATTTAAATCAATGGTTTTTTTGTTTTTTTTATGCTATTTTTGAGATGGTTTTAATGCAGTTTTTAATGGTTCTTAATAGATTTTAAAGGCAAAAATAACTTCTGGAAACTGTTATACACATGTGCTAACACATTTTAAAATTCCTTAATAAATTTCTTTAGATTCTTAAATTTCAAATTTCTTGATAACTGTAAACTGGTTAAATTATTATTATTTTTGAGTTTTAACATAAACTCATAAAGTAAAAAATAAGAGGGTATTTAAATAAATATATAAATCTATCTGAAAAAAGGTTATACTTTATTATTTTCCCCCCCAAAAAAATTATTATATCTGCAATGCACCCAAAAAAAAAATTAATGGCCAATTGCGATTGACGACAATGCCACTTTATATATAAAAGGATGACAGATGATAATGACGCACAAAGAAAAATTCCGCTGCGCTACGATCCCGCCATATATATATATATTATTATATATATAATATTATATATATATATATATCTATATATATATATATTATATATATATATATATATATATATAATATATATATATATATATATATATATATCTATATATATATATACTATATATATATATATTATATATATATATATATATTAATATATATTATATTATATATATTATATATTATATATATATATATATATATATTATTATATATTTACATTATCATATTTTTTATAATCTAAAATTCGCAGAAAAATTTTTATTGCCTTTCAGCTACTATCTTCGATTGAAAAATATTGTGAAAAACCATGTGTCTTGGTAGCTTAATTTCATTATAAATATATTTTTTAAATATTTTATGCATGGTTTTTTTTAATGGTTTAAAACCATTGTTTTTTTTTATGTGGTTTAAACCAATGGTTTAAAACCCATCCCCCTATATATATATATAATTCTATATATATATATATAATATATATATATATATATATATATTATATATCTATATATTATATATATAATATATATATATATATATATTATATATATTATATTATTATATATTTTTATTATATCTGATATATATATATATATATATATATATATATATATATATATTATATATATATATATATATGTACCGGACTCGTTACATTGTATAAAATTTTATAAAGGATATATGGTTAAGTGCTACCTCGATTTCTGGTGCACAGCTGTAAGAAAAGCTTGTACAAAAAAGTCCTGTTGCCGAAATAACTGTTTCTTTCTTTATTTTTGTATAGTGTCAAGGTCTCCGAGGTGCCTCGGTACCGAAATGCCTGGGCCAATGGGATAGGGTCAGTTAGAAAATGTAGATCAGAGAGCCAACATCTTGACGCTCTCTCGGTCATAAAATTGATATTGTAATGGTAATTAAATTGAAAGTATTTTAAAAAGTAAACATTTATTTTTGAACAACTGTGAAATATTTAATGTGTGTTCATGAAAAATAGTCATTAGACATAATTAATAAAGAAATAAATAAAGGAACGTTTCACTATTCCAAAACTATTTTATTATTTGCTATATCAAGGTGATCTCTTAAATAGGGCCAATTAATCATTATAGAGATCAGTCTTTGTACATAGTTTTGGTGGACCCCAGTACAGTGACAAAAACCCCCCTTTCTGATCTAGGGGGCGCATAACAAGAAAAAAAAAGTGGTGATTGTCAAAGTGAAAAGTGCCAATAAACAAATATAGTGCTAAGTGAAGTGACCCATATACTGTGAAAAATTTTTTGGTAACAAAATAAAGTCTTAGTGCGTTGGTACATAGCTCTCATAAACTTTATTACATAACGATTAGCGTGAAGAATCCCGTTATTTTAAAGTCGCTAGTCTTGTGAAAAAGAGCTCCATTTTCAAATAATATCACGCGGAAATCAAAAAAAAAAAAAAAAGTTAAAGAAAGAGCAGAAGGGACTTTAAGATGCCCAGCCATAAAAAAAGATCCCCGGTTTAAGACGGGGTAGGGGAAAGTTAAGTACTGCATCAAAAGCTTCGGCGAAAACTTCGAACGTTTCCCCCTCTTCCCCCAAATCTCCAATTCGGAGAGAAGAAAATTCGAACTCCGATGGGGAAGGAAGTCAGGACCTGCGTACCCCGCTACGAGCAAGATCGGTTACCCCCACAGTCTCCCCCTCGTTGGTGGGGACTCCAAAGACCAGTCTGCCTATTGGCGCCATTCCAAAGTTAGATTTGCGTAATATGATGACTTGGTTACACACAACGATTACCGTTTTCAAACTTAATGGAGTGGACGATCCAAAGGAACGCGTAAGAATATTGGCTTCAGTCCTTCCCCATGATATCGTAGCGACCATCAAATTTCCATTGGGGGGAGATTGCTTTCAAAAGTTAATTGCCTCGATCGAGGAAGCTTACGCCCCAAATTTGAGAAGTCAAATCAGTGAGATTTTCAAAAAAGGAAGAAAAAAAGAACTCCCTTCAGTTTATTTGGCAAGAGTCCGTGATGTTATGGGAAGAATAGGATTTGATCTGCTTGCTGAAAACAGTGCTCCTTTTGTTCATGAATTGTTTATTAATGAGCTTCCATCTCGCATACAAGAAAGTTTAATGACTCTGGCAGACGATAGCAGTCTAGAAAAAATTACAAAAGTAGCAGATAACTTATATAAGAACTTTTATAGGAATGACTACGAAACCCCCCACGAGAGAAGGGGGAGAGAATATTGGGGGGCCGTGAATCATCTTCAAGGAGAACAGTTCCCAACACACGAGAGAGGATCACATGAGGAGAGTCGAAATACAAACAACAACAACAATTCCCCGGTTTCAGAAGAGGCTAGAGTAAACAAAGAGTTCTTTCGAGAGATGAAGGGACTTCTCAAGTCTCTGACCAAAGTCGCAGGACAGCTGAGTGAGGCTGCTGCCAAACCGACTCGATCAGAAGAACAACCATCCTTTCAAAATAGAAGAAATGCTCCTAGAGAACGTAAACAAGGCAACATTGTAAATGCGGAGTTGTTAGGAGAGTTATGTAAACCACACTCCAGATTCTTACATAGAAGTTATACCTGTCATTCGGAATTTTGTCCTATGTATTCTTTGGTATTCCCGCCAAACTTGGAGAAGTCGGCCGGCCATGAGTCACATCCCAAAGAAGGCAAGGGAAACGCAAATCAGATCCCCTCGAACACAGGAAGTTAGAGGGGAGGCTGAACTATTTTAGATGAAAATTATCGTATTTTTAATTATGGGGATTTTGCTGAAGTAAAATAATTTGCATACGTCATAGTAGGTTTAATATTATATAATATAAATATAAATAATAGGTATGTTTGGTATTCTAATAATAATAATAATAATAATAATAATAATAATAATAATAATAATAATAATAATAATAATAATAATAATAATAATAATAATAATAATAATAATAATAATAATAATACTGTAGCTTTGAGTAATTTTAAGAGTATCGAGCAAAGCGCTCTATGGCATGTACAAGGAGGTCATCCTCCTTACAACGTAGCTCTGAGTATCCCGAATATTGATGAGAGTATCGATGCAACCCATACGATACCCACGTTGGCCTCTACCGACGCCCAAGATATGTTAACGACGGATGCTCCCACAGGAGAAAGTCCGGTCATAAATAATATGTCTGTATGAAATAATGTAAGAGATTATAAACTTTATACTATTATGGATAAAATATCAAAAAGAGTCTTCATTTTAGATTGTGGTAGTGAGATCAATTTACTCCCTATGGAAGGAGAAAATAATATATCGATTATTGGTCAAATTAAAGCAGCCAATGATACCGTAATTGACGTATACTCACGCGAAATTGTTACAATTGATTTTGGTTTAAAGAGAACTTATGATGTAGAATTTTTAACAACTAAATTGCCAATTTGCATATTAGGAATGCCGTTTTTAAAAAAATTTTCGTTTAATATTAATTTTGAGACAGACAGGTTAACAGATACTCAGAGCAAGGAATGTATAAATTTGTGTAATAAAACAATTTGTAGAGATAAGGCTTTTATTCATACTCTCTCTCAATTTTCTTCTTCTGTAGATCATAATGAACTTTTTAGTGATATACCTATAGTTAATAATCTGGTATTTGAATTTAAACATTTATTTATAAATGCATATTTACCGGAAAATTTTAAGGTTCGGGAAGAGCAACTTAAAGCGTGGGATGACTTGTTCAGAGAATTTGGGGGAGGGGAGAACGCCGAGTCGAAACTTAAGAATAGAAATGGGGGGGGGGGATACTTGTGCTTTACGTGGGGGAGTGGAGACCCGCGTTCCAACTGCTATCTTGAAGGAATTAGCTTCACTTTTTCCTTATAAAACTAATATAAGCGGAGCTCCCATAAAACTTAAACCTCGTCGTATTCCTCATAAATTATTCGAACAAACAAAGAGGGAGCTATTAAATTTAGTTAAAGCGAAAGTTTTAAAGAGGGCACCATCTCAATGGAGTTTTCCCATCAGCGTGTTAGAAAAAAGTGGGGGAGGGGTACGAATCGTGTGTGATTTTAGAAAGCTTAATTCCGTGGCGAAAAATGATGTATTTGCTATGCCAAATATAAATGATATATTTAGTGGGCTTCATGGGACAAAGGTATTAAGTAAACTTGACGTCACGAACGCGTACTATCTCCTGCCTTTAGCAGAAGCCGATCAACAATATTTTAGTATTAGTACAATGCTCGGAAATTTTTCTTTTAGACAATTACCGATGGGATTTAAAAATTCGAGTTCATGTTTCATGAGATTTTTAACGATATTACTTCAAGGCATTCCCGGTGTACACGTGTATTTAGACGATATTTTGATAGGGACCAAAGATTTATCAGACCACGTGGTGGTACTTAAACAAGTATTTGAGAGATTAAATTATTTTAAAATTTGTTTAAATAAAAAAAATGCGAATTTGGGGTAAAAAGGTTAAGTTATTTGGGTTTTGACTTGACGGAAGAAGGGCTTGCACCATTATCTGAAAAAGTTAAGGAAATAATTAATATTCCTCGCCCTTTAACCATAAAAGAAGTGCGTTCATTTGTTGGCAGAATTTCATTTTACCGCCAAAATATACCGTGTTTTACAAATTTAACGTTGCCTTTGTATAATTATTTAAAGGGAAAAAATAGTTCTAATAAAAAAGTCACGTGGTCGCCTGAGGCTGAGAAGTCTTTTGTAGATATAAAGCAAGCGATTCGTCACGCCTCACGACTCAGGTTCCCAGCAGTCGATGCGCCTCTCAAAGTGTACATTTATGCAAATAATAAAGCTTTTAATACGGTAATTATGTCTGACGATGAGAATGGGACTCCTTTTGCTTTTTATAGTGGGTCTTTTAATACAACAGAAAAAAGATATTTGCCAGTAAATAAGCTTTTATTGGGGTTAACGAAATTATTCAAGAAATATGGGGCAATTTTAGCGGGAAAGCATGTGCGTATCTGTACGTGCTCTCGTGCGTTTGTATATAAAATAAATCATGCTAATGATGTACAAAATTATAATGCTAGGGAATTGAGGGAACTTGCCATTTTGAGTACTTTTAATATCACGATGGAGTTAATTACCGAAAATCAAAATGCGTTATTAAAATATTTACTTGCGAATAATATTGCCCAAGATGAGGATGAGGTAGGAGAAGATGCAGGTTCAAATAGTGTAGTCTGTGACTCCGCCCACCGATTCACGACGGCCAATGAGCAATCGGCTGAGAATACTATAGCGACTGACGTAGGTGCTATTAACTTGGTATTGAATGAAAACGCGCCGATAGATCTGTCGGTCAGAAATGAAGGCAGAAGTCGCTCTGAAGCGGCAAAATTGGAAATGGCCAAAATAAATTTAGTAACAACGTTTGATAAAAATGCAAAGATATTAGTCTCGCATTTCAAACGAGATTTGGACTTTGAAGAAATTAGACTACACCAACATTCTGATAAGTACCTGAGCGATCTGATGGCGAAGAGAGAGAAAACTACTTTGAAGTTAATAAAACAGAAATTCTTTTATAACGGAAAGGAGATAGAATTAATTGTCGATGTATCTTTAAACTATGCGCGCGTTTTTGTGCCTGAAAATAGTGTGCAGAAGGTAATCAGCGAATACCACAATAAAGGACATTTGGGTGTGAATAAGACCCTCCTTAGCATAAAAAATGAATTTGTGTTCCAGCACATGCATAAGAAGATAAAACAGTTTATCCGCACGTGCTCAGCATGTCAAAAAAATAAAACAGTACCAGGTATAAGTCCTGATTACGGTGTTTTTAAAGAAGTAACAAAGAAGTTTCAAGCCGTTCATGTGGA
>JABUQX010126304.1:0-25000 GCA_015478945.1 Trachelipus rathkii
CAAATGATACATCTTTCATGAAGACAACTGGATGTTGATTATATTTTATGGAAGAAAATATTCTTTTAAAATAATCGCTGTACGCGCTTAATACCAATTTATGAGCTGTAAGAATTTTGTCATCACAGGCCAAGGTAACATCTATAAAACATTCCTGGAAAGAAATCTTTGGTGGCCCAACTATTAAGAATGTTTTAAGCAAAACAAAAAATATGGTATCTTAATTTTTCCTTGCCTGCCTGAATTGGACATGGAATAAATAACAATAAATAACAATATATATATATATATATATATATATATATATATATATATATATATATATATATATATATATATATATATATATGAGGAGAGAGAGAGAGAGAGAGAGCTGCCCACACACACATACACATACATAAACACATACATACATACACATACATACATATACATAGCAGCAGCAGAGAGAGCAGAGAGAGAGCAGAGAGAAAGAGAGAGAGAGAGAGAGAGAGGAGCAGAAATTTTTTTTTTAATTTATCCATCCCAGCAGAGCGTTTGTCAGGTGCCTCCAGAGCCTCTAAAGATTTTATCTTCAACAGCCTTCTACTTCCTACTGTCTTGACTTCTATTGTTGTACAGCCTTCTGCCACTGACTCCATCCATCTTTCTCGGTCTTCCTTGCTGGTCTCCTTAATCCATCATCTCCTTTAATCTTTTTCACTTGTCCAAACCATCTTTAACTGGTTTCTCCACGCATTCCCAAAACAGGTTCCGGCCTCCCAGTTCTCCCTCACCAGCTAGCTCCTCATTCTGTCTCTCAATGTACTCCTCTAATGAGTCTAAGTACCCTCATTTTCTATTCTGCTTTTTTTTGCATCGTATTCATTGCCCATTCAGAACCATACAACAATATCGGTCTCAGAATTGTTTTATATATTAATATTTTAACCTCTGTTGGTATCCCTTTCTCCTTTTGCAACGGGTATAACATTCCTACATTCTGTGAAAATCTCCCAATTCTTCCTTTCAACTCATCATCTTGTCTTCCTTGATTATCAAATACCACGCCCAAATACTTAAATCTATTCCCTTGCTTAAGCCTTATATGGGGGAAGTTGAACAGTTTTCTTTAATTACCTATTTGTTTCTTTCATGTCTATTGACTCTGTACCTTTGTTCCACCTATTCAGCTTTGTCCGGTTCTGATGTTACCGCTGCATCATCTGCATAACCAAAAGTTCCCTTTATTTTCGCGCATATCCTTTGCAGCTGTCCAGCAATGACAGTACACCTCCCTTGTCTAACCCTGTTTCACTTCAAACCACTTCTTCCTTGTTCCTCTAACTGGCTTTATTGATTTTCATACATACTCTTTAATATTGCTATCAGACTTTCTGTATGCCATCGCATCTTTAACACTTCCATTGTCTTCGATCGACCAATGTTTTTTCTGGCGGAATGTAGATATCTTCATTCCACTTATTTAGTCAGTACTTTTATAGCATTTACGCCTTGGTCTGAAAACTGCGACCTTTGTCCCTTTAATCCCTTTATCTCTTCATTGTCCTTTGAGATGGATTTGGTTCTACTCAATCATTGGTTTATTCTTCGAGTATTTGCATATCTTTATTCTTTCTTAGGATTAGATTCATTGTCGACTTTGTTGTTTCCATACTCTCCGAGCGAATAATCTTGTTAACGACGTTTATCCTCTGGTTTTATCTATTATTCGCCCGATCGATCCTGACGCCCGATGACGGACCAGCGACCGGATCTCGATTATCTTCGACTTTGCGCGATTTCAGATGATCCATTCCTCTTCCCATAAAACCACACCCTTTCCACCTGTTACCTCTTTTCCTCTGTTCCTCCTTATCTTTAAACTGGCGTGATTTGTTCTTTATTCTCCATGTTCTTGGTTATTGGCATTTATCCTTCGTTCTTCGCCCGACTTTCTCCTGGCATTGTCCCGGATGCCAAGATCCTCCAGATGAGCCTTTATTCGATCCCCGTGAGTCCCTTTTTCCTGTCCTGTCTTCATTCATTTCCCTATATTCTTTGTTTTTTTGAGCTCCACTGCGTTCTTAACATCCCTATTCCACCATGCTGTCTTCTTTTTTTTCCTACCCCCAGCGATTCTTTTTTTCTTTCCTAGTATTTCCCTTGCAATTTGATCTCTTGTTTTAAAGGTCTTCCAACTCTCCTCCGCCGTTTCTGTTCTTCTGTCCCTTCGGAATTCTTGCGTGAGTTTTTCATTAAACAGCTCCACCACACCATCCACCCTCAGCTTTTCCAAACAGTAGTATCTCTCTCTCTCTTTGTTATCTTCCCTTGGTTTTCTCCTTTTTTTCCAAATCAGTTTACAAAATACCATTCTATGGTCTGAATCAAGTGAAATCGTGGGTAAGCTCACACACATCTTTTTATATATATATAAGAGGTGAGAAAGAATAAAGGAGAAGGAGTGAGAGAGAGAAAGGAGAGAGAGGAGGAGAGGAGAGAAAGAGAGGAGAGGAGAGAAAGAGGAGAGAGAGAGAGAGAGAGAGGAGAGAGAGAGACAGTGGACACACAAAGGAAGGGCATAAATGGAGGGAAAAGAATAAAGGATCAAATCAAAGCAAAATTTTGACAGTTTATTAAGATCATACTGCTCTTTTTTTTTTTTTTTTTAAATTAATTTTCTACGGTCATCAAAAACTGCCTTGGAAAATCTAAGAAACACTCCACTCTCGAGATTGTTAATTCTTCATTTCTAGTACTTTACGCAAGAAAAAGTTTGAAATAGCTTGGACTGTTATTAAAAGATTTATCTGAAACCAGAATTTAAAAATAATGTGCATTTCAATGTACAGTATTCAAGATTTTTATCACCAGCGTGACGTTCATCATGAAGAATGTAAAGCATCATTTTGAAATTCCAAGAACATAGAGGTAAAATTAGTCAACCAATATTTTGGCTAGAGAGTAAATTTATAGCAGCTTACAGGCTTAATATTCTGATCTGATTGCAAACATTTATATCATTTAAATCAGGAGCAACATTATTTTAAGTACTATAATAAATTCATGTGTTTAATGTGGTCTGCTAAATCTACAATGACTCCATTTTTACATTATCCTGCTCTAGGTTAAGATTTAATTAAAAAAAAAAAAAAAAAAAAAAAAAAATTTCTTCTCCTCCCATCTCTACGTGAAGAGCTTCTCTCTCTCTGTCTTTGAACTATTTCCTTTAATTCATCACAAGTTGCTTGAACTCATTCCTCATTCTTCTTTCTTCTTCCTCTTCTTCATCAGTGTATTCATAAAATTCTTCGACATCTGAAAATGAAACCAAATGAAAAAATATGCAACATATAAAGCAAAAAGAAATCCCATGCACTGATTTACAGAAAAAAAAACAAACAAACTTTCAAATCTCTTCAATTTCACTTCAAAAAAAAAAATACTAAACATCTCAAGAGCATAGTTAGCGCCTAACTCCCTGATCCTTGGGAATGACATTTGACTTTAATATAAAACTGGGTAATCTGGGTCAGCCATGGTTTGGATTTATATTTAGATTAAATCTTAAAACTGAGAAAGAGAAGTAAAAAACTACCAAGTAACCAGATGAAATAAAATGAAATTGAAAAAAAAAAGACCTACCCAATTTCGAGACATGAGTAAGCTATGTGTGGATATGTTAAGTCTGAGTAAAGTGAGGAACCTTCATGTATAATGGAGGGAAAACCATATAATCAGGTGTGAGACTTGGGTTGACAGAATTAGTGGCAAAGTATAAGACATTCTAACAGGATTTAAGTGTGAATAAGTAGAAACCCCCTTAGACATTTGTACAAGTCAGATTTATGAGCCTACATCATGATCAAAAGAAAGTACACAAATTTTATAGGGAAGTATACAGAGCTAAGAAGCAAGAAACGTGAACACCATGAAATAGAATATTTGAATGTGAAAGATGCAAACCAAAGAACTAATGGCTATCTGTAAGAACTGAAAGGGGTTTGGAGTCAGAAATGACAGAAGAAAGAAGAGGATAGAATGAGTACCGAGAATGAGCAAATAATTCTGAAAAATGTAGTTTAAATACCACCATTGGAAGTCACCTGGGAAATCATGTGAAAGAACCAGGGAAATAAGGGTCAAATTAAATCCCCTAAATAACTATATAAATGTGCAGAAATGTGATGATGATGCAAATGCAATACCCATGGCAGATTGCTATAATAATCATGTCACTGTGGCTGCAACTGAAGAGTTGCCAAGAAAAATACCATGCCAAAATGACACCTATCAGTAATAAAGGAAAGTAGCAAAGACTGAATACAAGGTTGTAGCGAAATATAATTTATGATGCTATGAATAAAAAAAAATATACAGATGACTACAAATACACCCAATATGAAAGGATGAAATAAGGAAGTTTGGAAGTTTAAAGATAGTGAGAGGTGTAAACTATAAAAGCATATGTTAAACAGAATGATAAACAAAGAATGCTATAAGATCAAGGAAGCATTAATGAACAACTTAAGATTCTGTGCCAATAAGCAGAATAATATTTAAACAATGAAATATGGAAGAGGATGGAACAGTGGTGAAGGGAAGGAAGGAGTTACAAAGAGGCTGAATGACTAAATTGCAGATTATGAACCATAAAATATGAGCGTACACTACAATAGACACCATAGAATTTGAGCCCACACTACAATAAAGGACACCATAGAATTTGAGCATACACTACAATGGGCCACCAACTATAATAAAAGATAAAGCTGCTATCATTATGATCAAAATTTTAAAAGCAGTAGGTGAGGATGTAGCTGCAGTCAATTTTGAAGGTTTTTGAAGAGTTTGATGATTTATGAACCTAGAGAGCAAGTATCCAAGTCAGCATTTGTTGACAAACTAAAAATATAGATTGCCTAATATACTGCAATATAAACACCATATTATTGTTTTCTTTTAAAAGAGCAATTACAAGAATGAATAAAAAATAAAATAAGGCAAACTCAAATTTCGGAGAAATATATAGGCTTGTTAATGTAAAAGGCACAAAGAACACCATATTTGTCATGATAATGTTAAAAAAATGAGCTTATGAAGATCAAATAGGACCTTTACCTGTGCTCTGAATATGAAAAGTCTTATAAGAGAGTGGTAAGAAATGAAGACTTGATGAAAATGTTTGTTAGTAGCAGGGATGGGGAGTCGGGAAAAAATAAATCGACTCCGACTCCCAGAGTTGATTTTAAAAACAACCGACTCCCAGAGTTGATTTTAAAAACAACTGACTCTGGACTCCTCGCACTCCAGAGTCAGCATTTTAAAACAACCCGCCCGACTCACTCCCCAATAAAAATTTACACACACATATATATATATATATATATATATATATATATATATATATATATATATATATATATATATATATATATATATATATATATATATATATATACATTATATAACTAGAGAGAGAGAGAGAGAGGAGAGAGAGAGAGAGAAAGAGAGAGAGAGAGAGAGAGAGAGAGAGAGAGAGAGAGAGAGAGAGAGAGAGAGAGAGAGAGAGATAAAAAACAAATTTTATAAATTATAAATAAAATTATTGAACAAAACACAACACTAGCTTTCGCCGAATATATACGGCCTCTTCAGGTGAAGTTTTGACTGACTTTGAGCGAGTCGCTAAATGATGCATTTGGTGGAGACGATTGATTTCATAAGAAGAAGAGACCAACACAAGGATGATCTGGTAACCGATAAACAGAATTCAGCTCTAACCCACCATAGAAGAAATCAAAACCACAAAATCAATATAGATGGAATGGAACCTATCATCTACGCATCAGACAAAAAAAAAAAACGCAAAATGACCGAATCTTTTTGTATAAAAAATAGGAACAACTTCAACAAAATTCAGGGTGAAATGTACATAGATAATTTACAGAATACAATAATGAAAAACACAAAATACTATAAGAAGATTTCAGAAAAAATAACAACCTCCTAAAAAAAAAAGAAAAAGAAAAAATACTCAGCACCAAATGCATCAATTAGAGACTCAGTCAAAACTTCACCTGAAGAGGCCGTATATATTCGGCGAAAGCTAGTGTTGTGTTTTGTTCAATAATTTTATTTATAATTTATAAAATTTGTTTGCTCAATGTACTAATTTATTAAAGCTAACATTCAAATTGTGTTCATCCTAAGATTTTTAGGGCAATTTTATCAAAATATATATATATATATATATATATATATATATATATATATATATATATATATATATATATATATATATATATATATATATATATATATATATATATATATATATATATATATATATATATATATATATATATATATATATATATATATATATATATATATATATATATAGAGAGAGATGAAAGAGAAGAGAATATATATAGATAGATATATATATATATATATATATATATATATATATATATATATATATATAGAGATGAAACTTCTGTTTCTAGGAAACCTCAAACGTAGAATGAAAAGGAATGACCAATGCATATCTGAACATTTATTAAGACAACGTTTCGACACCACCAGTGTATCATCAGGTCTATAAAGCATATTAAAACTATAATTTATAAGGAAAATTAAAAAATAACAGATTAAAAAACTAAAATATGAACAATAAAGAATAAAAAGAATTGTCACAGTTTGCTCCTCTGCAATGTCCTAAGGTAATTTTAAGATTTATCTACTCTTTAGTGTTGTTTTTATGTTTCAGGTGATTATTATTTATTATTTATTATTTTGTTATTATTTTTTTTTTTACCTTTTCACCCCTGACCACCCTACTCTTAGATTGTCTCTCTTTATTGTTCATTCATTTTTTTTAGTTTTAATATACATGTTTTAATTTCATAATTTATAAATTATAGTTTTATTACGTTTTTTTATAGACCTGATGATGACACTGGTGGTGTCGAAACGTTGTCTTAATAAATGTTCAGATATGCATTGGTCATAATTTTCATCCTATATAAATATATATATTATAATAAAATGTTGAAATAAATATTTTTAATTTTTTTGAAATTCCATTTTCAAAATCAATCTGGAACCAGTCAATTTTTTTCTTTCGAGAAACAACAATATTAAATATTATTACTGTCTGTGCTTGTCCAAACTAATTTGGATAGAAAAACATAATCTAAGTTATATTTCATTGACAGTTTCCAAACGTGAACTTTTTTCCAAAAATTATGAAGTTTTATTTCATCATTATATGCTAAAAAAACAAAAAAAAAAGAATAATGACAATAAATTTTAATAATTTCTAATAATACTAATAATAATCCCTCGTAGCGCAGGAGGTTGAGTCACCGCCTCATCCGGAAAGAGAGGACGCTGGTTCAAATCTTCCGTGTAGCAGTTGGAGTTTTATCTGGGAAGAATTAAAACTCGACTGCCAACACGTTGGTGGCGCTGGTTTGGGATAGCCGCCTAAAGTTCGATTTCAGGTCCCCCGCAAGCTACTTCGCATAGGACAAAGCACGTTAATAGGTAGTTTACTTATATTAATGAAAGTAGGCCTGTGTCCACTAAGAATCAACTTTTGACAAATTCTTGCCGGTAAAAAATGAAATATCATCAAAATTTGAAGATTTCAAAACAATTAACAACAATTCTATCATATCTCATGTGCTTGGAAGTCTGATAATAACATAGGAGTAACAATAATAATAATAATAACAATAACATGAATATTATTATTATTTCTATTATCATTATTACATTATTATTATTATTCAAAATACCCATAGTAATAACAATAATAATAATAATATTATTACTATTGTTATTCTTTATGACTAATAATAAAAATAATAATAAAAATTTCCTTAAGTTTAACTACACAAATAGGTTGACAAATATATATATATATATATATATATATATATATATACATATATATATATATATATTAGATACATATGTATATACATACATACATACATATACATATATAGAGACATATACATATATACATACATATATATACATATACATATACATACATATATATATAACTGGTAACACTTTGCTGAGTCAAATAAAATAATCCAAGGTCATTTGCTCACAAACTACAAACCCCCTGACAAACGTAAGAAAAATAATTATTTGTTTATCAAACTGATTACTTATTTATATTTTTTATCAAACTGATTAATTATTTATTAAATTATCTTATCACCACTTACTGGTTGTGGGTAGATAGATATATTTTCGCGTGCCTACACACCAAAAAAAATTAAATATATATTAGAAAATTCATGGCATTAGGTACGGAAAGAAATGCTGACACATTCTCTACGTATCCCCCCTCTGGTGGTGTACATAAATGCATAGTATAACTGTCCTTTTTCATCTAGAGTTTTTATATATATATATATATATATATATATATATATATATATATATATATATATATTATATATATATATATATATATATATATATATATATATATATATATATATATATATATATATATATTTTACAGTTGTCACCACCACTCACGGGCAGAGCCCTATTCAAGGAGGGGGTGTTGCACGCCAAAATTTCATCCGCTAGCGCAAATTACGCAGATGAGCACAGACGCAGGCTTTAAAGTGAGGGAGATTAAATTCAGCAGGAAACACAGAAGATGGAAGAGAGTTCCACAGAACAGAGGTGGCAGGAAAGAAGGAAGCACCGCAGCGAACTAGCCTGGAGTTACCAATATCTACACAAACTCGTGAGCAGACACAGCACCCCTTGTGCTACGAGGGCGTCGTAAAGGTGGTGGTACGCGAGTGGTAATTTCCCTCGAACACCTGCCGCTACGATACCGGCAGAAAAGAGATAAAGCACCAACATCTCGCCGCAAAGATAGAGGGTCAAGTGAAAAAGTACAGAACAGTTTATAAGCCTTTTGGCTTTTGACTCGACCCTGTCCAAAAGCCGGGTGAAACCAGAGCCCCCCCCCCCAGATATGAGAACAGTACTCCATACAAGGGCGGATGAGACCCTTGTATATGTTGGAGTAACTGGAGAAGAGGAAAACAGTCTCGCAGACGAAGCAGACTCCCAGTCTCTTTGAGGCCGCCCCAGCAAACTGCTGTGATGTGAGGTTTCCAAGATTTTTGTTTATGTTGAGGCCAAGGATGTTTAAATTGTCAACAGGAGAGACGAGAGAACCGTCGAAAGAAATAGTTAAGTTAGGTGTTTTAGAGGGAGATTTGTAGAAGTTGAGTTTTTAAAGAATTAAATTTCACAAGGTTGAGACGACCCCAATCGGAAATTCTATCCAGATCAGCGAGAATAGAATCGGAAAGATTGAGACGAGAGGCAATTCTAGAAGTAAAAGAGGGAGCAGAATTGAAATGAGTTGAAGAATGAAGGGTCGAGTCATCGGCTTATGAGTGGATAGAGTTAGATGTGCAGGTGAGAAGATCTTTAATGAAAAGTAAGAATAAAGTAGGAGATAAGACGGAACCCTGAAGAGCAACACCATTATTGACAGAGAAAAGAAGAAGAAGTCCCCCCATCAGCCACAAGAGACTTGAAAGAAAGCTAGACATAAGTAAGCAAAGAGAAGGAGGAAACCCAAAGGAGGGGAGGGAACTTGGAGAGCAGTGACGCTTGCCAAACCCGGTCAAATGCTTTGGATATGTCAAGCGCCCCCACGCAAGTCTCCCCGTAGTTCCTAAGAGGAAAAGCCATAAATCAGTTAAATAGGAAAGTATATCGCCAGTAGACCTTGAACGCCGAAAGCCATACTGGTGATCAGAAAGAAGAGAATGAGATTCCAGATGGTCTAAGAAGTGAGAGTTAAGAAGTGTTTCAAAGATCTTAGATAGAATACAAGTGAGAGCTATAGGACGATAGTTAGAAGGATCAGAGCGGCTTCCTTTTTTCGGAATAGATTGGACATATGCGTGCTTCCAACACTGAGGGAAAGTGCTAGTATTGAGACATAGAGAACATAGTTGTTCAGGCAGCACGAAGCACATTCCCTCAAACCGGGAGGAATGCCATCCGGCCACCTAACGTGCCCACATAGATCTCAGGAGCCCATGCACCCGATCAAATGTAATTACAGGCAAAGACATAGGACACCTGAGAGGAGGAGGAATGCCAGAATCGTCCAGGGTTGAGTTAGAGGAAAATAGGAGGCCGAAGAGATTGGCTTTCTGTTGGAGAGCAACGACGGAGCCATCAGATCGAATAAGAGAGGAGGAAAGGCAGGTTTATAGAAGTTATTATTAGAGATGCTTTTGGCAAAAGGCCAGAAAGATTTATCAGTAGGGAGAACCAAAGAGGTTAGCGCACTTTCGTTTGATGAAAGACCGCTTTGCTCTCGAAGAGCATCCCTGCAACGATTTCTCAGCTGAATGAAATTGGCGAGAGTGATTAGAGAATGAGAATTTTTCCATCCCCGACGCTGCTGTCTCTAGCCTGAATGGCCAGAGAACAAGCACGATCAACCATGGATTATGAGGAGAGAAAGATTTAGTCGAAGAAGGAATGAACATGCTCATCTCGTCAATGATTACAGCTCC
The DNA here is from genome assembly GCA_015478945.1 of Trachelipus rathkii. Lineage (NCBI taxonomy): Eukaryota > Metazoa > Arthropoda > Malacostraca > Isopoda > Trachelipodidae > Trachelipus > Trachelipus rathkii. Next base: position 10,578 of record JABUQX010126304.1, read on the forward strand.
CACCTTAGTGGCAGAAGCCGAAGCGTCACCAGAGCCAAAGCAGTCATTCCAATTATAGTTAGCGTAGAAGCGACGCAAGGCCCCCCAATCAGCCCGATCAAAGTGCCAGAAAAAAACGCATAGGGCAGGATGGAGCTGTTGGAGAGAAAGTATTAAAATTAAGAGATAAGGTTGTGGTAGATTTTACCAATAGGAATGAAGGTGGTGTATTTATAGAGAAGGATTAGTGGTGAAACACAGGTCAAGTGTGTTCAAGAATTGGCTGGGGACGATCTCGAATGTGTAGGTCTGCTGATTAGTTGCTCCAGGACCAGTTGAGAATGCGAATGATCTCGCCTCCTCCCACCTAAATCAGTATGAGAGGACCCCAACCATTCAGTGTTGTGTACATTGAAATCCCTAAATAGAGGACCTCAGTATTTGGATGAGAAGATATAACAGTCTCGTGAGAAGTAGTAAGATATTCAAAGAAGGAGTGAAAATCTGTTCTATTAGGAGAACAGTAGCAGAAGCACAAGATTATTGTAGTAGAAGGAAGAAAGATTTTGAGCCACAGAACATCGAAGTTAGTAGATTCGAGATTCATTGAGAAGTATTACAGGAGTATTAATGTTTACATAGGCACACACTCCACCCTTCAGACGGAAATTATGAAATAAGTTATAGTTGGATACATTAAACGAGTTAGAGGATGAATTCTTAGCCATCTGTATCTCAGACAGATAAAAAGGTTAGAAGAGGTTGGGATGTGAGACATTCCACAGAGAAAAACACACATATATATATATATATATATATATATATATATATATATATATATATATATATATATATATATATATATATATAAAGAGAGAAAGAGCATATATATATATATATATATATATATATATATATATATATATATAGAGAGAAAGGAAGGAAGGGATGGAATGAAGAGAATGGAGCCTGGAAGGAAGAATAATGAATAAATAAAAATAAAAAAATGTAAATCTTTTAAAATAAAGGTCAATAATGGTTTGGTAGACTTTTAATCAAACAAATTTACACAAATTGTTTTGCGAGTCTAAAGGAGTTTTTTTTTTAAATTGACTCATCTGACTCCCCAACTTTTTGAAAATCGGGACTTGACTCCAACTCCTTACCCCTGAAAACACTCGACTCCTGACTCCGGGACTCCCCATCCTTGGTTAGTAGGGAAAACATTTTGAAAGATAAAAGCAATAAAGATCAATGGCAGAAGAAGCTAAATAAAAGAGAAGATTGAGTAAAGAAGAATGACAATATATTGAGAGAGGCCCGTGGGACAAGGTTGTGTGATTGTGATGCTCGTCAAGATTGTTCACTCTGTTTATAGTAGGATTACTTTCTCAGATATCAAACCACTTAAGAGAATAAATAATAGGTAGACAAAATACATACTTAACATTACTATGTTAAGCTTGTGTTAGAATTTATTATAAATTAGCAAACATATAACTTTGAAGCAAATGACATGAAATATGTATCGCGAAAAATAACCATGAAAATCATTGTTTATAATAATATAAAAGAGTATGCACTACTTAACTCTGAACATTAAGTCCTGGAACTTCAAGATTTATTCAATACTTTGCACCACAATTTCTAGATATTTATTATGTTCGTTGTTAAGAATAATAATTATTATTGTTTTGTTACAGTAATCATTATATTTAGTGATTTTACATACATATAAAAGTCTTACATGTAGATAAACTTATTTTAAAAATAAAGAAGTTTGCTGCCATTCAATGAAATTGGGTCTTTTGCATTTAATCTTTAATTATAAACTAAGAACTATCCATTAATTTTATCTTATATGGTTAAATTCTTCATCAGCATTTGCCCTTACAATAATAGTCATTTGGCCAGCTTAAAAATTCACACATGAGCTGGTGTGCCTGAAATAGAACTAGGTAAAAATATGTAAGATTATTTATCAAGTGTTTCTTTATAAATTTAATTATTAATTATTACATTAACCTAAAATTTTTGATTAAATATTTTATTAAAGTTCCGTTAAATGTTCGTATAGGAATATTTTTGCAGCACAGGTTTCTATAAAACAAAATCTTGCAGTGAAAAATTCTTACAGTTGATACTGTACTAAAAAGGCAATTCAAAAAAAAAAATGTCAACACTGGCTGGATTCACTAACTGAAACTAGTGAAATCAATAATGCAGTAGAGCAAAAATGGAAGTCAAGGTTATTATCAAGAGATGAAAGCGCTAGAGTCAACATTAGAATCTATTTATTAGAATTTTGATTAATTAGAATGGAGGGTATGAGGAAGAGATTAATGAAGGATAAATAGCCAAGAATGCATTAAAAAATAAATAATTTGGAAAAATTTAGCAAGATTTTCATGTTCACGAAAAAGATTCATTAAATATATGTGTGTCCAATATTGCTGTATGAATGTGAGGTATCCTTTCATCAACATTTTTTTAACCATTTTATGAATGATCTACCACATTTCCTTCCATAAAAATTAGTAGCTATGTAGATGATCTAACACTTATTTTGAGGTCAAAACTCTTCTATAAATGCAGCACATAGAGAACTACAACAATATATAAACCAACTAGAACAGTGGTTAACAACAAACAGAATGACTGTTGCATCACCTCAAAAATCTTCTATTACATTTCTTACCAACACAAAAGAGAATCAAACATTCACCCCCAGCAGTTTTCCCATCAAACAACCTACCATCCTAGGTTTGACTTTTGATACACACATCACATTCACCCCCTACATCAACCATATGACTTCTAGAGTCACACATAAATTAAATGAACTAAAAGTATTAAATGGAATAAACTTTGACCAGCATAGGGAGACCCTCACAATAGCATATAGACAATACCTCTGTCCCTTTTTAAACTATGCATTATCTGCCTGGATTTCCTCAATATCACAATCCAACACTTAAAATTAGAAACTATACAAAATGAAGCTCTGAAGATAATATTGGGCTGCCTTCCCACCATCTACAACCAGAAATAAATAAATATATATATATATATATATATATATATATTATATATATATATATATATATATATATATATATATATATATATATATGGACCAGAGGTTATATCTAGCTATAGATATATATATAGTAAAGAAAGATATATATATATATATTATAAGGTTATATATATATATATATATGATCTGACTGTTGTCGAAGATGGAAAAAAAAGAGAGAAGAAACTGGAGAACAACAGAGAAGAAAACTGAAAACTGAAAAACATAATAGAAGAAAACTGAAGGCTGCAAGAACTTCTAACTAAAGTCTTGAATAGCTTTCAGAATTCAAGATGAGAAGGTTTTTGGAATGAGGACTTGGCCAGATTATTGGGACAAAGAATTTTACTAAATCTTATATGTCTGTTTTTAAATTTATACAAAGAAGAAAATATGTTGTATTTTTGATAAAATTTTGTTAGAGTAGCAGCAAAATTTTCAGCAAGATTTCTTTTTATTTATTTTAATACATACCTATATAAAAATATCATAATTTATCTGAAAAATAAATGGAGGAGCAACAATATCTTGCGGCTTAGTTCTTTTGGATTATTTAAAATTAAAGAAATTAAATTTGATTATAAAGTTAAAACACAAATTGCAACTAAATTAGTCTGGCCAGAAAGGAGTTTGACAGAGAGCGGTAACGATCATATGAAGGTAGATCTCTTCGCCCCTGCTACTAAGATAGGAACCTCTAAAGTTAATAATAGGTATATATATATATAGCATAAGGTTGGGAGTATGGCGCGGCGGGTTACATATATAAGAGTGAGCAGCAGCAGCAGCATATATATATATATATAGCATATATATATATATTATATATATATATATATATATATATGTATATATATATACTGTTATAATAGTATATAGCAGTATATATATATAAGCAGCAGCATAGTATATAAGTATATAAGTATATATATATATATATATATATATAAATATATATATATATATATATATATATATATATATAAGAGCAAAGAGTTATATATAAATAGTATGAGTATATATATATATATATATATATATATATAGTATATATATATATATATATATATAAAGTATATAGAAAGAGTATATATATATATATATATATATATATATATATATATATATATATAATAGGGCGACAAGGCTAGCAACCCGGCCCTTCACTTTTCTGCTTGTAGAACTCCTGGACCAGCATTGGAATCTTATGCGCCTAGAAGCATGATATTCTGGAGAGCTCTGGGAGAACGAGTTTCGAGGCCAAATGGAAGACGATGCTAGTTCCACTGAAAGGGTGAAACCCTACCTGAGTGTATAACTCAAGGACTAGCGTCGAAACGCATTGCGCCGAGAAGTAGTTCACTAGAGAGCTCTAGAATCAACTGACATAACAGAACGTGTCCCAGATGTTTGTAGGTTATAAACATAATAACTGTTAATGTGACAGTTTCATAATTTTTTCAGAATTTCTGGTTTTGGAGTGCTTTTGAAGTAAAATTTGTAATATCAAAATGCCATGAAAATGTTTAAATTTAGTGAATAGTTTTTGTTACATATGTGGTAAAATAACATTTTCATCACAGAAACGCAATCTGACACTTCTTGTGAAGACTGCCTATCAGCATTATTTTAGTATAAATGTAGGGAACCAGGATAAGTCATGGGCTCCACATATATGTTGCAACTCTTGCTCAGTTATACTACGAGAAAGGCTGAAAAATAAAAAACGATGTATGGCTTTTGCTGTGCCTATGGTTTGGCGGGATCTTACAAACCATACAGATAACTCTACTTCTGCTGGACTCCACTTGGCAGGATTGTCAAGGAAGAAAAGAGCACCAGTTGAATACCTGAAACTTCCATCTGCTATTTGACCTATTCCACATTCAGATAGTCTACCAGTTCCTACTCCACCTCAACATTATGAGCTTGAAGTAGAAAATGAAGACAGTGTGGAAGAAGGAGAACCAAACAAGCCTTCCACATCCCATAACCCAGATTTTAAGGTAAACGATGATACACTGTACCGACTGAGTCAAGCTGAATTGAGTGATCTCATTCGAGACCTTGACTTGTCATGGGAGAAGGCAGAACTTTTAGAGTCAAGACTACATCAATGGAATCTTCTCTAACGTGATGTCAGGGTTTCACAGTACCGAGAACATCAGAGGTATCTGCTTCTCTTTTTTGAAAGGAAAAACATTCTGGTTGTTTGCTGCGACATTAATGGCTTGATGAAATGTTCAAATTTGAACCATGATAAATCTAAATGGAGGCTATTCATGGACTCCTCCAAGTTTAGTTTGAAGGCTGTAGTACTACACAACGGCACCCGTCTTCATTCTATTCTTGTTGGTCATGCAGTTCACATGAAGGAGAATTATGCAGACATGACAGCCCTCCTCGACTCGGTCAAATATGGTGAACACAGGTGGAAAATCTGTGGCGATCTCAAAGTCATCGCTGTACTCTTAGGATTGCAACAGGGGTACACTAAGTACTACAGCTTTTTATGCATGCGGGATAGTAGGAATAGGAAAGCACATTATATTCAAGAAGGCTGACCTTCAAGAAATCTGGACTCTAGCCAGAAAAATGTTGCTGCTGATTCTCTCGAACCCAAAAAATGTTCTTTTCCACCCCTTCAAATAAAGCTGGGTCTCATGGAAAATTTTGTCAATGAGGAAGGAGAGGCCTTTAAATACTTACGACACAAATTATCTAGTGATGCAAAGGTTAAGGAAGGTATTTTTGTTGGGCCACAAATTTCAACAACTTGTAAAGGATCCTGTGTTTGAGAGTTTTGGAGGGGAAAGAAAAGGAAGGCTGGGAATCCTTAAAGGGAGTTATGCATAGATTCTTAGGCAACAAAAGAGATGATAACTACACTCAGTTGGTGACAGTACTTCTGGAAAATTACCATCAACTCGGATACATGTCCCTTAAAACCTATTTTCTCCACTCCTGCCTAGACTTTTTCCATTGTAGTTGTGGAGCTGCCAGTGATGAACACGGAGAACGACTCCATCAGGATATTTCTGTAATGGAACAAAGATATCAGGGCCGTTAGAATGAAGCTATGCATGCAGATTACTGATGGTCTGTGTGTAGGGATTCTTCGGAACTCACTTACAAAAGGCAAGCCAAAAGAAAACGATCTCATGAAGTCAACATATGATACTCTTCACACCAAGCCACCTGCCAGGTTTTCATCCATCAATTTAGAACTCTTAGAATGTAACTCATTAACATTATTTAAAATGCACTTTCAATGTTGCTGTCATATGTAATTAAAATGTATCGTTTTCTCTTAATCCAATAAAATAACATATTTCCACTTAATATATCAGAGAAACAAGAGCTACTAAAGATTTTTCTTTGTCATATTCGTTTTTCACACCTCAACATTAGAAAGATTACACTAATGGAGTTAAGGAAACCTTCCAAATTTTTTTTTGTTGCCCAGTGTAATAATAACAATAATAATAATAATAATAATAATAATAATAATAATAATAATAATAATAAAAATAATAATAGTAGTAATAATAATAATAATAATAATAATAATAATAATAATATTTATATATATATATATATATACATATATATATGAAAGGAGTGTTATATAGAGTTATTATTATTATTATTATATATATATATACTATATATTATGAGCGATATAGTTATTATTATATATAAAGTGTTGGTTATATATATATATATATATATATATATATATATATATATATATCGTATCTGGGTACGCTAATTCTTGTACTTAAGCACATTTTGAGTACTGGTACTTTGGTAATTCTTGCAATTCCTTAAACCAGTGTACTTAATTTGTACTTTGTACTTGAGCCCTTTGTACTTGGTAATTTGTGCAAAGCACTTGCAAGTACTTTTGGCATTTTTTACTACTTGCCAATATTTTTTATTTTCAATTATTTTCCTACGTAATGATATTATTATTTCTTATATATGTATTCCAAATAAATTTCCATTTATGAATATAAAGTATGTCATATATATATATAGTATATATATATATATATATATATATAGTATATTAAAAGAAGAGCATATATATATAGCAGCAGCATATGTTATATATATAGTATATATATATATATATATATATATTAAGTTATATATATATATATATATATATATATATATATATATCTATATAAGGTTATATATATATATATGTTAGCAAAGATAAAGAGTTATAGAAGAGCAGTTAGCTATATATATATATATATATAAAGAGTAGAAGCAAAGCATATATATATATATATATGTATATAATATATAAACATCTCAATAACCACATTTTCCCCAAGAGGTAAGGTGCATAACATGCACCGGAAACAAAAAAGTAGTAGAAGAATATGACTCAAGTCGAAAAGAAAGCCAAGCCTTACCTCCATTTTATACCTATTAGTGAGAACTCGCAGCAGTCAGAAGAAAAATTCACCGTAGAGCTTTCATCGGGACCGCGACGGACCCCTCACTTCAAGGGCATCTCTCAATGGGCTCCTATCTCTTGTCCTAGGTGGGGCCACAACCATACCCCTCAAAAAACCTGCCATTCACTTCTATTATGCACCTTCTTCTCGCCCCCGCCATATTCACATTATTTCACCTCCAGTACATTCTTCTGCTCACTCAATCCACTTATTCTTCGGTCTCCCAGCCAGTAGATTCCCAACACACTCACCACTATACATCCGCTTAACTAACCGACTATCATCCATCCTTTCCATGACCAAACCCAACGTACTTTCATTTATTCTCTCATTTATCCCTTTTTTCACACCATACAACTCTGTAATATACGTTAATTCCTCATTATATCAATTCTTCTCACACCTAACACGACCCTAATATTGTCCATCTGAACACATTGTACTTTAGATCTATACCTCTTATTCCAGACCATAGTCTCACTACTATACATTAACACAGGTAACAACATACCCACATAAGACCCTAGCGCACTCAAGGCTTAGCCCCTTTACATCCACCGAAGATTTAATTGCACCAGCCACCTTCCTGCACCACAACTTCTCTCCCTATCGAGGCCGGCATCATCCGTTCACTTTTCGTCCAACATATATATCCTAAATATTTAAACTCAGTCACTTGTTCCAGCTGCTCACCGAGGACTGTCCTCACTCACAACCATAACCTTACTCTTATCTACGTTTACTTTCAAACCCCTCCTTTTACACCTGCCAAATCTCTCTACCAATCCTCTCAAACTCTCTTCCGATACACCAACCATAGGTTTATATATATATATATATATATATATATATATATATATATATATATATATATATATATATATATATATATATATATATATATATATATATATATATATATATATATATATAGGCGAATGGTGATTGATTGATTGGAAGCTGTGTAATAAGGCGTCTATGGCAGGTATAGTTCCAAGGGATTGAGGAGAGTCAATATTATTACCCTTATATAAGGGTAAGGGGGATAAGGTAACTGTAAGTATTATAGGGTAATAAGTTTATTGAGTGTTGTAGGGAAGATATATGCTGGTATTTTGGTCGAAAGAGTGCATCGAATGATCTTCCAGAAGAACTGATTTTTTAGGAAGAACAAGGTATGCTTAGAAGTGGTAGAGGATGTGTGGATCAAATCTGTACATTGAAACAAATGATTGGGATAATGAGGGAGGAGAAGAATAAATTGTATTTAGGATTTATGAATTTGCAACAGGAGTATAGAGTAATTCCATACCAGTTCAACCAAAATTTTGACAATTTTCATGACCCTCTCCGATTTTACTAAAAATTGCTAAACCTGTAAAGCTCAATGAGAGAAGTTCAATGGTATTTGTCTCAATGCTGTAGGTCATTCGGTTGCAGAGTTATGACCTCCTAAAATTAGGTCAAAATGTGCATTTTTGCAATACCAGTTAAAGGTCAACATTCAATATCTCCGGAACTATAGCACCTACAGAGTTGCTTCTTGCACAGTTTTGAAGCTCTTAAGTTGGGCAACAACATTTACTCTATGCATATTTACTCTAGGAGGTAAAAAAAAAAGTTGACCTTTCATTGACCTTTGACCTTGAAAAGGTCAAATAATGTATCAACCAATTTTTTTGTAACTTGACTTGATCATTGGTATATATGTATACTTCATTATAAATAAAAATTTATTTTGGGTATTTATGTAGTTTAAGAGTTATAGCCATTTATTTGACCAAAGAAAAGGAGAAAATATGAATTAAGGGAAATTTTGGAGACTGCATAATTTGTTTGTGTTTTATTTGTCTGAAATATATATATATATATATATATATATATATATATTATATATATATATATATATATATTTATATATAAGTATATATATATATATGGTTAAGGTTAAGTTAAGGTTAAAAGAAAGAAAGAGTAAAGAAACATATACATATAGTATATATATATACGGAGTATATATATATATATTTATATATATATATATATATATATATATATATATATATATATATATATATATATATATATACTTACAGACAGTACAAAAATAATTATTTGAAAATAAATAATCCCCCCCAAAAAAGGATATAAAAGATCTATACTAAAAAAAAGAACAACATAAAACATGTGTTTTGATAAATTAATTTTGTACTACTGAAAACAAGAATGCAGTTAACTCAGAGCTCAGTCATTTTGTAACTTTACTGCATTAAGACCAAACCTGGTAAGAACTCGCTAAGTAATTAAAAGAAACTTAATATTTATTTTTTTATATAAATTTACACATTGTCATGAAGTTATTTTCAAATTAAATTCATTGCTAGCTATTTTTGTAGTTGTGCCTAGTAATATGACTCAATTACATGAAGCCTATTCTTTCCTACAGGATGTTTTGCTGTGACCCATTTAAAAGTCACACTAAAAAAATAACAAATGAACATAATGTAACAAAAGATTTAATTTCTATGAATCCTGATTTAAATTTAACACAGAAAAAAATTTGTACAAACTGCCGCAAGTTATTAGCAAAGGCCTCATCTTCAAAGTCAGACAATTTAAGTGAGTTTCGTTACATCTGATACATCACCTCATACACATGATAGTGATCCTGAAATAGTAACAGATTATCAGATTGAAAGTCTCAATGAATCTTTGGCAAAACTAGATGAGACACCACTGAAAAAATGCAAGGCATCGCACAGCAAACAATACACAAAGAAGTTTGTGAAAGTAAAAGACAAGTTGAAAAGAACATTTGAACTAGTAGGTGGTTCCGGAATGTCATTATATTCAAGGAATTTATCCAACAGCTAAAAGAAAAGTTTAACAGTGAGGAAACTAGCCGAAGTGAAAAACTTACCATTTTGACTGTCCTTCCAAAATCATGGACTAGACATAAAATCATGAAGACCTTTAACTGCTCACAATACATGGTTCGACAAGCCAAAAATTTAGTAACAGAGAAAGGTGTACTCTCCACACCGAATCCACGGTTAGGGAAACGTCTAAATAGGAACACTGCTGCAAAAGTTAGACTTCTATCATTCTCCAGACGTGAGTAGAGAAATGCCAGGTATGAAAGACTATGTCTCTGTAAAACAAGCTGATGGTTGTCGTGAAAGAAAACAAAAGTTCCTCATGCTTTGTAATTTGAAAGAAGCATTTGAGAACTTCAAAGGGAAATATCCAGAACTAAAGATTGGGTTCTCAAAGTTTGCAGAGCTTCAACCAAAAGAATGTGTATTGCCTGGAGCCAGTGGCACACATTCTGTTTGCGTTTGTACTAATCAAAATGTGAAACTTAGCCTGGACAGCAATTGAAACAATTTTTATACATGACTCAACAAATTCTGATACTCCTGAGGATAACATAGATACAAATTATGTTTCTCACTATAGGCACTGTCTTGCCCTTCTCCAATGTAACCCACCACAGGAGAAGTGTTATTTTGGTCATTGTGAAGAATGGCCAAGAAAAGAAAAATTTATAGACTTATTGACAACATTATTTGACAAAAAAGGGGTTGATGATGTAGAATTCAGGCAATGGCTTTCAACTGATAGATCAACATTAAAATATACAAAATTATCAGTATCTGATATATATATATATATATATCATGAACAGTTAAATGATCTCATGGAGTATGATTTCATTGCCAAATTGCATATATATTTTCATTATATGTACATTTTTAAATATATGTATATATATATAAAAATTATATATATATAAAAAAAAAATTTTAAAAATATATATATATATATATATATATATATATATATATATATATATATATATATATATATACCAGTATATATATATATATATATATATATATATAGCGTATGAGAAAGAGTATATATATATATATATATATATATATATATATATATATATATATATATAGTGTTATATATATATATATATATATATATATATATATATATATATATATATATATATAGATAAAGATATATATATATATATATATATAGATATATATATATATATATATATATATATATATATATATATATCAGAGGTGGGCACACAAACAAATTGTGCAGTCTCTAAAATTTCCCTTAATTCATATTTTCTCCTTTTCTTTGGTCAAATAAATGGCTATAACTCTTAAACTACATAAATACCCAAAATAAATTTTTATTTATAATGAAGTATACATATATACCAATGATCAAGTCAAGTTACAAAAAAATTGGTTGATACATTATTTGACCTTTTCAAGGTCAAAGGTCAATGAAAGGTCAACTTTTTTTTTTTTGATATCTGAGAGTAAATATGCATAGAGTAAATGTTGTTGCCCAACTTAAGAGCTTCAAAACTGTGCAAGAAGCAACTCTATAGGTGCTATAGTTCCGGAGATATTGAATGTTGACCTTTGACTGGTTTAGCAAAAATGCACATTTTGACCTAATTTTAGGAGGTCATAACTCTGCAACCGAATGACCTACAGCATTGAGACAAATACCATTGAACTTCTCTCATTGAGCTTTACAAATATACAAAATTTCAGGAAAATCTGAGGGGCCTCATGAAAACCAAAGCTTGGCTGAACTAAAGTGGGAATTAATATTTCTTCTATAATAGATTAATAGAAAGCTCTATGGCAGGTGTTAGTGATATGGTGTTGGTGGTAAGCTTTCTGAATGGAATCAAAAGTATGTATGACGATAGTGAAGGTAAGAATAAATAGAGTCGAAAGTGATTGGTTTAATATTAATAGCGGAGCTGAGACAGGGATGTGCTATGTCTCCTTTACGCATCCAATGTGTATATGGATGAGGTTATTAATGAATTAGAGGTGGGTGACAAGTGATAGTGTTAGAATGGATGGAGAATGGAAGAGAGCGGAGGATGCCCTACCTATTATATGAGGGGATGTGATTTGGTTTGTGGCGAATCTGAAGAGAGTTTGAGAGGACTGGTAAAGAGATTTGCAGAGTGTGTAAAAGGAGGGGTTTGAAAAAGTAACATAGATAAGAGTAAGATTATGGTTGTGGTTATGACAGTCCTCGGTGTGAAGTTATAAGTTAGATGGTGAACAGCTGTAAAAAGTGTTTGAGTTTTAAATATTAGGATATATGTTGAATGAAAAGGGAGTGAATGATGAGGAGTGTAGTAGGAAAGTTGTGAATGGCACCCAAGGTGGCTGGTACTACAAATCGGCAGAATGTAAAGGGATTCAAGTCTTGAGTGCGCGAGGTCTTGCATGATGGTATGTTGTTACCTGTGTTAATGTATAGTAGTGAGACTATGGTCTGGAATAAGAGGTATAGATCTAAAGTACAATGTGTTCAGATGGACAATCTTAGTGGCGTGTTAGGTGTGAAAAGAAATGATAAAATGAGGAATGAACGTATTAGAGAGTTGTTTGGTGTGTGGTAAATGAGAGAATAAATGAAAGTATGTTGGAGATGGTTTTGTCATGTGGAAAGGATGGATGATAGTCGGTCGTTTAAACGGGATGTATAGCGGGTGAGTGTGTTGGGAATCAACCGGATGGAGACCGAAGAAAAGTGGATTGAGTCAGAAAAGGAATGCCTGAAGGAGAGAAATGTGAGTTTGGCAGAGGCGAGAAGAAAGGTGCATAACAGGAGTGAATGGCGGGGTTTTGTGAGAAGATATTGTTGTGGCTTTGGCCAGGGAATGAACCCTACATTGATATACTAGATGTCATAGTGAGGGTCCATCGCGTTCCCGTGAGCTCTAGGATGAATTTTCTGACTGCGACGAGTTATCACTAATTGGCATAAAGGGGGAGGTAAGGCTGGGCTTTCTTTCTACTCTGTCATATTCTTCTACTATTTTCCTGTTTCCGGTGCATGTTTCGTACCTTTACCTCCAGTCTTGGAGAGAGAAGATGGGTGGTGATAATGATGATGAGATGATATTTGATGCATGACTACGACGATGATAATGGTGATGATATATATATATATATATGGTATATATGGTATATATATATGTATAAGGTATATATATATATATATATATATGTATATGTATATATTAGAAGTGATATGAGCATATAAGCATAAGTGCGTATATTGTTTATAAGATATTTCATATATATATGTTAAGGTTATAAAAAGATATATATATATATATGAGTACAGAAAGAGTAGTTATATATATATATATATATATATATATATATATATACATATATATATATATATATATCGTGAGCTAAATTTTTCTACTCTATGGTTTCTTTTTTGCAGCGCGCCTTCGCGCCTCATGCGCCCATGCCGCCGAACCTAGTGCGCTTAGCGCCTATGCGCCTATATTTTTGGTCACATCAATGCGCCTAGCGCCTATGCGCCTATGCGCCTTTGCGCCTACGACTTTTCACCGGCTGGTGGATGTTCGCTAAATTTATTTGCAAAGTAACTTTAGTGGGATAATAAAAGCATGCTTTTTATAAGGAAGAAAAACACATTTATTAATTTGGTAATTAAAACACCGTAAACTAATATCTACACGTCCTCTTCCACCTCCATGTCTTGTGGTCCATGTTTTCCCCAGGAGGTTCAGCAGAAGAAGTTTAAAATTTTCAGAGCCATATTTGCCAATTTATTTGTAGTTAAGAACTACTGGAACTAGTTATATATATATACAAGAATATATATAGCATATAAAGAAGGTTATTATTATTAGTGCTATATATTATATGTTATTATTATTATATTAGCTATTAGTGTATATATTATGTTATTACAGGTGTTATATGTATATTATTATTATTATTAAGATAGTATAAACATATATATATATATATATATATGTATATTATTATATGCTT
>JABUQX010126304.1:27500-57500 GCA_015478945.1 Trachelipus rathkii
CAACTATTGTGATGGAGTTTACGGGGTGCCATTTCCACTAAATTTATTTATTGGGAATAAAACATTCATCAATAAACGGGCCTACCACATCACCATATTGTTTGTTACATTTTAGAGCGCTAATATCCTAAAATCGACATTTTTACTAATATGCTTAATAGTCGGACAAAATAAATGCAAACCCAAGAATTTCTAAAGTTTGAAAGCACAAATGTAAACAAAAACAACTTTACAATACAGCAGTTTTTGTTTTTGCATTTGTGCTTACGAAACGTAAGAAATGCTCAAGTTTGCGTTCGCTTTTGTCAAACTTAGGAAAAAATCGTAAAAAATACCTTATTTAGGGATGTGCTTACGCTAAATGTAAAACAGTATGGCAGCGTGGTGGCCTGTTTGAATTGATGAATGTTTCATTAATAAAATTAGCTTTAGATATAATTTCTTCCAAATAGATAAACATCACAATAGTAGATCAATTATTAGTAATATAAACCATTTGTTTGTATTTGTTTATTCTAAATTAATGGACTCCATCACAACAGCTGATTTCAATTGTTTGTAAACAAAAGTAAACTTCGTAAGAAATCGATGTCGCTTTTGCACGAAATTTGTGCTAAAACTGTGTAAGCATATCTTACCGAGCGAGCGTAAACACAAATGACAAAAGCGAAAACAGTCTAGGTCAGATAGATCAGAAAATTATCTGACACGTGGATATGTTTCAAAATTCAAAAATTCAACAGCCATTTTGAAAGAAAGCCCTCACAATATTTTCCACGTCGAAATGTAAATAACATTTCTGATTGTCTGTATAAACAAATTTCAATTTTTTTTTTTTTAATTTTCATTGTTCTCTTTATGGCATTTTTTTAAAAATAACGTAATTAAATAATTTTTATAAAAATATTAGGCATTTTTCTTCAAATTTTTTTTACTATGAATGAATATTAAAAATATTTGTGATGATAAAAATGAACTTTGTTACCCAGAGGAAAATTAAATTTGTGTTAAGTTTTGGCAGCAACATTTCCCGCAGAAAAGTACAGTGCACACATACACAAGATGGTCCCAAAATTATAACATTGGATTGAAGTACTATAATTTTAATTATATATATATATATATATATATATATATATATATATATATACATATTTTTACATATTATTATTATTATTAGTTATATATGCTATTATACATATATAACTATTCTTCTTGTTATTATTATTATTAATGTGGCTACATAGGTTTGCATTCCTAAGAAGATATATATTATTACAAGTTAAGTTGTATATATATTGTCATATATATATTATTATTATTATATATATATATATATATATTATATATTATTATTATTATTATTATTATATATACATATATTATTAAATATAGTTAGTTATATATATATATATATATATATATATATACATATATACATATATTACATACATATACATGGGCTGAACAAGTGTCCGAGCCTAAACATTTTAGGCATGTGTGTTGATGAGAAGGGAACGGATGATGCAGAGTGTAGTAGGAAAGTTGTGAATGGCAGGAAGGTGGCTGGTGCAATTAAATCGTTGTGAATGTAAAGGGACTAAGTCTTGAGTGCGCTAGGGTCTTACATGAGGGTATGTTGTTACCAGTGTTATTGTTTAGTAGTGAGACTATGGTCTGGAATAAGAAGTATAGATCTAAAGTTCAATGTGTTCAGATGGACAATCTTAGGGGCGTGCTAGGAGTGAAAGAATAGATAAACAGTGAAATGAACGTATTAGAGAGATGTGTGGTGTGTAGAAAGGGGTAAATGAGAGAGAATAAATGAAAGTATGTTGAGATGGTTTGGTCATGTGGAAAGATGAATGATAGTCGGTTGGTTAAGCGGATGTATAGTGGTGAGTGTGTTGGGAACCGACCGGCTGGGAGACCGAAGAAAAAGTGGATTGAGTCGGTAAAGGAATGTTTGCAGGAGAGAAATGTGAGTTTGGCAGAGGCGAGAAGAAAGGTGCATGATAGGAGAGAATGGCTGGGTGTTGTAAGGGTATGGTTGTGGCCCACCTGGGCCAGGGGATGAACCCTGGCACTCACGCATTTACCATAGTGAGGATCCGTCGCGGTCCCATGAAGCTCTAGGGTGGATTTTCTGTCTGTGACGAGTTCTTACTAATTAAGGGTACAGAGGGGCGGTAAGGTTGGCTTTCTTTTCGACTTTTGTCATTTTCTTTTACTGCTTTTCTTTCCGATGCTTGTCACGCACCATACTCCCAGTCTGGGAAGAAAAAGGAGGATGAAGAAGAAGAAGATATAAGGCAACACACCCCTGTGGGCCATTTGCTTTTTAACACAAATACTATTGCAATTGTACTAGGTCCAGCCAAACAACAAGATGGAGAAAATTTTCAGACGCCTGGATTTTTCAACAGTCACGTACTTTCTTAATAAATGAATATCACTGACCGTTTAGCTCTTTGAATTTGTTGGCCGCTCCTTTGAGATTTATAATGATTTTCCTCATTTTACTGTTATCAATATGTTGATAGATACCTTACACCTTCATTGCTCATATGTGCCAGCTAGCTTAGTAAACACGCGCTTCGTTAATTTTCGTTTAAATACAATATTTGCATCTGGGAATTGGGCTTGGCGCTAATATGACGACGTAACGCCGCAGCTGACGCAGGCGAGCCAAGATCACTGCCATGCTGACATCGCTCTTTCACAATGAGCCGAGGCCCTCATATAAAATGGAAATATGAATCGTATCTCACAGGAACACCGCGTAGAGTCGTGGAGTTCGAACATGATTTTCAAGATCAGTCTAAATTCGCATCTTTCAATAGATACATACAGCGAAGCAACCATTCGTGGCATCAGCGGGCTTTTTTAGAGGTGAATCATCGAGCAACATATTGAGCCGCCAGGTGCAGTATTATCTGGATAATGAAGTTTGCGAAAATGCTCTTTATAATTTAGGGTTCGCAAAATCCTATATGCTCCGAGCGATACTTCCTTGTATTGAGGGCACGGAGGCACCCGGAAAATCCATGCCCACATAGGTTTTCTATAAAACAGTAGTGATTGGTTCTGAGAAACATCTGAGCAAACAGGAACAGCCTAAAAAGCGAGCAGTCAACATCAGTGGCAGCTCCTTAATGAATGAATTGATGATTGAGATAACAAGACCATAGTAGCCAATCATCATCGGTTTTTTCCAAAAAATATCTGAGCCAGGGTGACGTCAAGCCAAAAACTCCATAAATAAAATTGCTGCTAATGTCGGGACAAAGGGGAACCCATGGGAAGACCTGATTTTTGTTTAAAAAATTTACCTTCGAATTGGAAAAAGTTATGTTCAGTTAAGAGGATTATCAGTTGTTTAATATTGTTAAAAGGAATGTCAAACTTTATAAACAATTGAGTATGCTCGTGGGTAAGGTGTCTTCCAGCCACATAAAAAATAGCCAGCATTTTATTTCGTCACTCAATACTACTCAACTCCAGAATACAAACATTTTAAGTTTCGATGTGGTGTCTTTATTCACCAATGTTCCAGTCCATTTAACACTTGATTGGTTGGAAGAATATATATCAGATAAGAACATAAAGTTTAACATTCCTTTTAACAATATTAAACAACTGATAATCCTCTTAACTGAACATAACTTTTTCCAATTTGAAGGTAAATTTTTTAAACAACAATCAGGTCTTCCCATGGGTTCCCCTTTGTCCCCGACATTAAGCAATTTATTTATGGAGTTTTTTGAGAAGCATTTCATCTTCAATCACCCCACCTTTTCAGATATTTTTTGGAAAAGATACGTTGATGACGTGTTTGTAGCCCTGCCCCTTCATTTGGACCCCCATGCCCTTCTTGATCATCTCAATCATCAGGTTCATTCGATAAAATTCACAAAAAGAACGTGCCACTGATGGTGTTCTTCCTTTTTTAGACATTCTGATAAAAACTCAAAACCAATCACTACTGTTTATAGAAACCCTACCCATGTGGACTCTTACATAAATTGGTTTTCAGTCCATTCTTATAATACAAAAATGTCAGTATTTTCCTCACAAATCATGAGAGCATATAGGATTTGCAGACCCTCGGAACTGGAACAGGAATTGAAATACATTAAAAACAAACTTCATTATCCAGAAAGTACTTACTATAAAGCGCTCAACATGGCAAAGAAGTCCTTTTTCAATCAATTACATAACTCTGACTCCGCCTCTGATCAAAAAGTATATATTAATATACCCACAGATAAATTTCACACCTATAAAAGTTTACTTCCTTCTTATATACATCCTGTGAAGAAAATACGAACTTAAAGACAGTCTTACAAAAAATCATGCTAGAATTCCCGCAGGCTCTGCCATTCCAGTGTTTAGAGGATACAAGGTGAAAAACCTGTTGGGTTTGTTAATATGGTGAATCAATTCGATGTGAAAGGTCGTGTTGGAGCTGGGCCTTACAAACCGTGTCCGAAACCTCCATCGGTCAAACACCGGAAAAGTCTCAATATCATATTAGCAAATAATTCTAGATCTTACAAAAAATGGCAATGTATTTGTGAAAGGTAACAGAAAGCATGATGATTTACAACACTAAACAAAGCAACATTTTGAATATAACTAAGGTGAAGTAAAGATAGATCCCATCCTTAATAACATATTATTAACAATAAAAAAAATGGAAAATCATTATGAAAAATCTCAAAGACAACCAACAAATTCAAAATTTAAACAGTCGGTGATCATTCATAGATTAAGAAGTTTTGCGTGTGGCTGTTTGATTGAATAAAGACCGGAAAGGACAGAAAGGCCTCTCATCAGAAGGGTTTTTTCTCCCCCTTTTAATTTTTTAATTATCATATTTAAATTTTCTTATGTAGCATTTTTTCTTTAGGTTTAGTGATTTATCTATTTAGGGGGTGGCAAAGGTTTAGTGATATATATATATATATATATATATATATGTATATATATATATATATATATGTATATATATATATATATATATATATATATGTCAATAACCATATATATATATATATATATATATATATATCATCTGCACTTGCACTCCTGTGTGTGTGTGTGTGTGTGTGTGTGTGTGTGTGTGTCTCTCTCTCCTCTCTCCTCTCCTCTTTCTCCTCCTCACTGGGGCCTCCTGCTGCTCAGTCATAAAAGCTGATGTCTTTACAAAGACTAGAGTGGATGTGACGGGTATAAAGGGTTATGTTGAGGGAAATAGGGGTTAGTGAGAGAGGGGGAGTGAGAGAGAGAGAAAGGTATAAGAATGATTGTTTTTGTATGTTTTTTGTTTCTTTTCTCTTTTCAGATTGATCAGATTCGATTAGAAGAAGTTTGTTCATCAAGGTCATCAAGGATTTTCTTGAGAGTTTTATCTTTTACACAAGTTACCTTTTATTTTTATTTAATATATCTTTATTGTGTTTGTTACATATTAGTTTTTTGTGTTTCAGTGCTTATTGAACATTGATATAATATAGTATAATATGATATTATAATAACAAAGGACTGTGTAATATATGTTATTATATAAGATATAATATAAGGACATACATAAAAGGAAGGAAATATAGGCGACACTCTTGCCTTCAATGTCATTAGGAAAGGATATAGGAATCAGAAGGATAGGTCATAAAAAAATCAGCAATAAGATAGCATAGATATCTTGCAAAACAAGTTGGAGTTTATTTTTCTATACATTTCATTCTCAGGGTCTTTTGTTCTTAAGGGGGGAAATAAGGTTGCATAACTGGTTGAAAAGGGTACGCTGTGCACAGGGGGTCCTGAGTAACTTGTATGTAATTTTCTTTTTAGTTCTTTGTTGAAGTGTGTTATATATATATATATTTATATATATGTAACTGTAGAAACTATAACTATATTATACCTATATATTCATTTAATTAATTATTCATATTCTTTTTAATGTTCATATATTTATATATCTATGCATTTCTTTTTGCAACATCATAAGTAGATCTGTCTCTCTTAATCCAATCTCAAAGAAGTCACTCATAGTGGAGAATAGTGGAACACAGAAGCATTATCATTGTGAGTATAGCTAGCTTGTATCATTTTATTTTCAACTGGTAGCAGAGCGTAGTTCTCTAGCCAGACCAGTGTGAAGTTCTATATTCTTTGTTTTTTTTTGAGCTTCAAGTGAGGATGGATAAAGGAAAGGAGAAACGTCAGAGGTTGCGAATGATGGAATTGAAGGCAAGAGAGGGAGGAGGCTGTGCCCCCCTTTTAAAGGTGATAGTACTGATGCCGAAGATTATGAGATGTGGAAAAAGCGAGTGGATTGGTGGGTGAAGCTAGATGGAAAGGATTATGAATGCCCTGGAGGTGAGTTGTTGATGACTTTAGGAAGGAAGGCTTTTGAGTATGTCTATAACGTTAATTTGGATGGTTTAGGTAAAGAGGAAGGTGTGCAGAAAATTTTAACAGAATTGGATAAAAGATACGGAAAAGAGCAGCATAGGGACAGATATGACAGAATCTTGGAGTACTTCTACATTAAGAGAAATGAAGGAGAAAGCATGAGAGAGTATGTGGGTAGATACGAATTGATAGAAGATAAATGTAAGAAAGCAGGGAGAGTGGAATTAGGAGAAGATATGAGATGCGTTCACCTGCTAGAGGGGGCTAATGTAGCACTAACGCAGAAGCAGATGGTATTGGCGTACTGTGGAAAGGACAGCTGGGTATTCCAGACTTTTAAGGACGGGCTTATAAATGTGTGTGAGGGCATAGGTGGAAAAAAAGAGAAGACACAGGACAACAAGGGTTGGTGGACTGAACAAAGGAAAGGTTATGAGGAAGGTAAGAATACAGGAACTAATCCTAGAAATCAATATGGACATGTGATGAAATGCATTGTTTGCCGATCAGAGTATCATTTTGCAGTGGATTGTCCACAAAAAGGGCGTTGGAGGAGACAGACAGAAAGTGCAGGCGTAGGAAGAAAAGAGGAGAGAGGTGCTGGAGGATTAAGGGGTATGGGAAGAGGGAGAGGTTGGTTGCGACAGGGAGAACCTCAGGCCTTCTATGGAGAAGGTAGTAGAATAGAGGAGAGAGATAAGGATAAGGAATATGAAGATATAGGAGCCATAATTGATACAGGATGTCAGAAAAATGTAATAGGAGAAAAATGACTAGGCGTGGTGGTGGGGAGTATGAATGGGAAGGAGATAGAGGAGATGCGGGAGTCTATGGAAGGGATAGAGGGTAATTATGTTTTCGGGGAATCAGTATATCCTTTAATTAAAAAACTAAAAATACCGTGCTATGTTGGTGATCGGAAATTTTTCCTGATTACAGAGGTTGTAAAGGGGGACATTCCCTGGTTAATGGGGAATGAATCACTAAGAAGAATGGAAGTTAGTCTTAATTTAAGGAAAAATGAATTGATTGTAGGAGTATTTGATGGTATGAGAGTGAAGTGTTGGCCTAATGAAAAGGGGCATTTAACCATTTGTTTGAGAAGGGGTTTAAATAAGAGTGTTTGGTGGCATGGTGGTACAAAAGAAGATCTGTTGAATGAGAGGAATAGGGAAAGGATGGTCAAAAGACTTCATATGCAGTTTGGGCATCCGGGAAAGGAAAGGTTATGGGATTTAATGAGGAATGCTTATAGGAATGAGATTAATGGGGAGGATTGGAAATTAATCAGAAACTGTTTGGATAAAACAAGTGATGAGTGTGATACATGTAGAAGGTATAAAAGAACACCGAGTAGGCCTGTAGTGGGACTTCCTTTAGCTAGGAAGTTTAATGAAGTTGTGGCTATGGATTTGGGTGAATTAGAAGGACAACGTTTTTTGGTTATGATAGATGTGAGCACAAGGTATTGCCAGGCTTGTTGGGTGAAGAGTAAAGAGCCGAAAGAAATAGTAGAAAAAGTGTTGGATAAATGGATAAGTGTGTTTGGTGCACCTGAGAAAGTGTTGAGTGATAACGGTCTAGAGTTTCAAAATGAGGAAATGAAAGTGTTATGTGAAAGGTTTGGGATGATTCAGTGGGCAACTGCAGCTGAAAGCCCGTGGAGTAATGGTCAGTGCGAAAAAATGGTGGGTATGTTGAAGGAGTCGATGAGGAAGATGAAAGAGGACGGACAAGGCAGAAAGACGAGTTTGTCATGGTCAGTTGCAGCTAAAAACAGTTTACTCGACAGGAATGGTTATTCCCCAAATCAGCTAGTTTTTGGCAGGAGTGTTAGGTGGCCAAACAATACATCTGAGGAAGATAGGAATATAGGTATTTTGGGTAGTGAGTCTGAAATGATAAAGGAACAATTGGAGGGTTTATCGAAAGCTCGGGTGATACATATACAGCAAGAAGCAGAAGAGAAGATAAAAAGGGCAATGAAAGGGCAATTACGTGATCATAAGTTGGAGTTGGCTGAACCAGGAGAGGAGGTGTACTATAAGCGGGAGATTGATAAGCAGTGGAGGGGACCTGCAAAGGTGATTGGATGCGACGGAAAGACGGTCGTTGTAAAACACGGAGGGACTTTGAGGGATGTAGCCCGGATACATATAACAAGGTTAGAAGGGGTCCCTAAAGAAACTGATAAGGACAAAGGTGACAAAGATGAGATGGCCGAGAGCAAGGAAGGGAGTTTCAGGGATATTATCTACGAAGATGATGAACCACAAGTGGCACAAGGGGCAGAGGAAAGAAAAAGGGGTGAAGAAGAGAAAGATGATAACTCAGAAGAGGAAGAAGAAGAAGAAGAAATTGTGGAGGATGTAATACCGAAAATTGTACTAGGAAAAAGATATAAGTGTACAGATAGGAACAGCGAAGAAAGCATGGATATAAAGGTGCTCAGTAGAGCAGGTAAGGCCAATAGCAAAAAATGGAGTGATAGCTATAATGTACAGAATATGGCGAGTGGTGAGATGAAATGGATAGACTTAAGAGAATATAAGAATATCGAAATTATAGAAGATGAAGCTGAGGTTTGGTTTGGGGATAGGGATGATGAAACAATATTGAATGCAAAGTTGAAAGAAATAGAAAATTGGAAAGCAAATGATGTCTTTCAAAGGGTTAAAGAGAAAGGGCAAAAACTGATATCATTAAGATGGGTGGTGACCGAAAAGTTAAAAAATAATGAAGTGATATGCAAGGCTCGTTTGGTAGCAAGAGGTTTCGAAGAAGAGGGAGATGGGTTAGTTACTGAGGCACCAACATGTTCAGGAGAAGTATTAAGATTTTGTTTGGGCATCATTAAGAGTAAAGGTTGGAAGTGTAGCTCGATAGATATTAAATCAGCTTATTTGCAAGGGGACAGTATTAAGAGAAAGGTTTATGTTAACCCCCCGAAAGAGGCAAAGGAAAGGGGTATTGTATGGGAATTAAGGAAAACCGTATATGGGCTAAAGGACGCAGCTAGGGCATGGTACAACAAGGTTGTGTCATTGATTAAGGAATTAGGAGGACAGAAAAGTAAGTTGGAATCAACATTGTTCTTTTGGAAGAAAGAGGGCGGTTTAATAGGAATCATGTGCACGCATGTTGACGATTTTTGTTTTGGTGGAACGGATGGGTTTATCAAGGAGGTAATAGAAAAGATGAAAGAAAAACTTGAGATAGGGTCTGAAGAAGAGGAAGGTTTTAAATATATTGGTGTTAATATAAAAGATTGTGAGAATGGAATCTGGTTGGAACAAGAAAAGTACTTAGAGGGGATAAGGATACCTGAAAAAAGAGAGTTTTTTGGTGATAGGGATATGAATGAAAGAGAATTGACGTTATATAGGTCGTTGGTGGGACAAATTAATTGGCTAAGCGGACAGACAAGACCAGATTTATCTTATGCTGTGAGTGATAGGAGCAGATTCTTTAAGGGAGGGAAAGTCGAAGAAATGAGGAAGTTAATTAATATACTGAAGAGGGGGAAGAGTGTAAGTATAGGTATATGGCTGAGTAGACTAAAAGATAGTGTGGAAGTTGAAGTGTATACTGATGCCTCTTATGGCAATGAGGAAAGAGTGAATCCACAGGTAGGTTACATTGTGTGTTTGAAGGATAAACAGGGTAATACGTGCCCTATTGCTTGGAAGTCTAGGTGCATGAAGAGGGTTGCCAGGTCCACTATAGAGGCAGAGGCAATCGGGTTTATCGAAGGAGTGGAAGCTGGGTTGTTTGTGGAGGAATGCTGGAGAGAGGTGATTGGATGTAGTAAGTTACCTGTGAGAGTGTATACCGACAGTAAGACCCTTAAAAATGCGGTTTATTCTGAAACGAAGGTGTTGAGTAAAGGATTAAGAATAGATGTAGCATGGATCAGATGGATGTTAGAGGAGAAGAAGATAACGGAAGTGAAATGGGTGGATACTAAGAATCAACTAGCTGATGTCTTTACAAAGACTAGAGTGGATGTGCAGGGTATAAAGGGTTATGTTGAGGGAAATAGGGGTTAGTGAGAGAGGGGGAGTGAGAGAGAGAGAAAGGTATAAGAATTATTGTTTTTGTATGTTTTTTGTTTCTTTTCTCTTTTCAGATTGATCAGATTCGATTAGAAGAAGTTTGTTCATCAAGGTCATCAAGGATTTTCTTGAGAGAGTTTTATCTTTTACACAAGTTACCTTTTATTTTTATTTAATATATCTTTATTGTGTTTGTTACATATTAGTTTTTTGTGTTTCAGTGCTTATTTGCTTATTGAACATTGATATAATATAGTATAATATGATATTATAATAACAAAGGACTGTGTAATATATGTTATTATATAAGATATAATATAAGGACATTCATAAAAGGAAGGAAATATAGGCGACACTCTTGCCTTCAATGTCATTAGGAAAGGCTATAGGAATCAGAAGGATAGGTCATAATAAAATCAGCAATAAGATAGCATAGATATCTTGCAAAAACAAGTTGGAGTTTATTTTTCTATACATTTCATTCTCAGGGTCTTTTGTTCTTAAGGGGGGAAATAAGGTTGCATACCTGGTTAAAAAGGGTACGCTGTGCACAGGGGGTCCTGAGTAACTTGTATGTAATTTTCTTTTTAGTTCGTTGTTGAAGTACGTTATATATATATATATATTTATATATGTAACTGTATAAAATATAACTATATTATACCTATATAATCATTTAATTAATTATTCATATTCTTTTTTAATGTTCATATATATATATATATCTATGCATTTCTTTTTGCAACATCATAAGTAGATCTGTCTCTCTTAATCCAATCTCAAAGAAGTCACTCATTGAAGAGAAGAAAGAATAGTGGAACTCAGAAGCCTTATCATTGTGAGTATAGCTAGCTTGTATCATTTTATTTTCATATATATATATATATATATATATATATATATATATATATATATATATATATATATATATATATATGCTATATATATATATATATATCATATATGATATATATATATATATATATATATATATATATATATATATATATATCAATATATATATATATATATATATATATATATATATATATATATATATATATATATATATATATATATATATATATATATATATATATTTTTTATATTTGTATATTTATAAATATATTTCTTATATATATATATATATATATATATATATTATATATATATATATATACTTTTTTGTTGCTGCTATTATTATTATTATTATTATTATTATTATTATTATTATTATTATTATTATTATTATTTAATTTTTTTAAATGTTTTATTGTTGTTATTATTATTGCTATTTTATTTATTATTATTATTATTATTATTATTATTATTATTATTATTATTATTATTATTATTATTATTATTATTCTTATGGCTATTATTGGCATTATTAATTATTGTCATTATTATTATTATTTTGTTATCGTAGTTGCTATTATCATTTATTTCATTTGTTGTTATGATGATCATTTAAATCTTTTATAATTTTCCACTGCAGTTTTAAATATGGGATGTTTTACAATAGGAATAGTTGCTTTTATAGTAGGGAAACTTTTTTATTTTTTTTAAATATAGTTTTTAGTTGGTTGTAAGTTTAATGAGCTCGTGATTTGTCCTTTTTTTTTTTTTTTTCTTCTTTAGCCTAGTTTTCATCTTGTACTGTTTTCATAAAAAAATTTCTGTTACACCTTGATAATGTGTTGAAATACACGAAAGTGCTTGGTAACTTCCTTTTTTTATTTTCCTTGTGGATTGTGTAAAAAGTATATATATTTCTCATGCAAAAGAGAATAAATTTTAAACATATATATATATATATATATATATATATATATATATATATATATATATATATATATATATATATATATATATATATATATATATATATATATATATATATATATATATATATATATATATATATATATATATATATATATATATATATATATATATATATATATAACATACCAAACATTAACAAGGGATCATTTGAAATCACAGGTTTCATATTTTCTTCATTATTCCATTCATGTGGTTTTAAACTGAGAGCAAATGGAGGCTTAGGCTTGTGTTTCCTTATATAATTAATATATTTTATGTAGGTAATTTGATCAAATGTCCAATGACAAGCCATAGATCTTACACTAAATTGGTGTTTCACCTCCATATGGTAAAAAAGAGTACATGGAGAATTGTAAATTTCTTCGCAAAACAAGCACAAGGTTTTTGTCAGTGGTT
The DNA here is from genome assembly GCA_015478945.1 of Trachelipus rathkii. NCBI lineage: Eukaryota > Metazoa > Arthropoda > Malacostraca > Isopoda > Trachelipodidae > Trachelipus > Trachelipus rathkii. Next base: position 40,220 of record JABUQX010126304.1, read on the forward strand.
CATTCTTTTCTGTTTCTATATCAATCCATTCTTTATCATTTTCATCATCATCTGTATCATCATCATCATCATCATCATCCAGTTCCTCATCATTAATATTGCTCTCTGGATCTTCCATGGAAATATTTCCACTTACATTTTCATTACCTCTAGCGCTTTCTGTAGACTGAGACATTTCAACTTCATCTTCTAATGGTGGTAATTCATCAAGTTCATTTTCCATATTAAAATTTCAAAATATTGAATTAAATATAAAATAAAAATGTTAAATTAAATGTAAAATGTTTTAAATTAATGTATTATAATCTAAACTGAATTAGTGAGTAAACGCTGAAATAAAAGTATACAATAAAAAACATATTCAAATAAAAATTTCATATTTTGCATGAAGACTTAACAAACATGCATTAAAACCATATGTTCAGGGTGGTCATGAGAGTATATAAATGGTATATAATTCCCATCCTAAAGTTCCTGAGGGCGGTAAGTTAACTTAATATATATGTTATAATATAACATATAATGCATAATAAATATATTAACATAATACTAAACTAATAAATATGTTATACTATACATACATTAACATGATATAATTATACATGATCATTATAGTATATATATGTATATATTTATATATAATATATTATAATTATATAATTATATATATATTAATTATATATATTATAATCATGTATATATATATATATATATAATATATAAATTATATAATTCATACTAAATATATCTACTAAAGAAAGCTATTCACAAAACTTACTAGAGTATACATTAAAATGTACAAAAAAAATATAGAAGTGCTTATATATAAATAGTAATATTAATCAAATATATATATATTTGGAGATACATCCTATGTATATATAGCATATTCTCATTAAAGTCAACCTAAATATCCTAGCTAATGATAAATATATATATATATATAATTGATAGGGTGGTGTCGGCCTTATAGCATAGTATGATATTCACTTTACAATACAATATACAACTGAGACAAGTAGTATAGATAAGTTATAGATAATAAAAGGATTAAAATAGAGGGTTCCCAGCCCCTTGAGTACATGCAATGAAAATATTCTTATATACATACCTTAGATATGACGCTCGAGAAATTATATCCTATCCATTATTATTATGGACTTTAAAAATTATATATATATTATAATAATATTATTATTATATATTAATATTAATTAATTAATATTATATTATAATAATATTATATTAATTGTTATAGCTAATATTATATCACCAGAGAATGATTTTTGCTTCCGGTTAGAAAAATTTTTCTCCCGCTGGATTATATATATATATATATATATATATATATATATTATATATATATATTATATATATATATAGTATATATATATATATATATATATATATATATATATATATATATATATATATATAATATAATAATATATATTGTATATATATAATATATATATATATATATATATATAATATATATATTCTATATATATTATATATATATAATATATATTATATTATATATATATATTATATATATATATATAATTATATATATATATATTATATATTATATATATATAATTATAGTAGTATACAGCCATTTGAGCGTTGCAGGCCTTTCCGATATGAAGGAGTAGTGGTATGGCTCTCAAAACGGCAATATAATCTATAATATAGGGGCTTAAGCTCGAAACAGGGTCAAAATTTTCAAGTCGGTGGGATGTATATAGAGGGGAGTCGCCCCGAGGGTGGACGTAAATATGCGCTTACGCCCTTGTGGCGGGATTCTGAAGTGCCCGGGAAGATTAGGCCTACATTCGAACACCTGGAGGTCAACAACCGAAAGGTCTGTCTGACCGAAGACAGACCGAAAGGTCTGTGTTTTGTTCCTGTTTGTCTTGTTGTATTATTATTATTATTTATTACACGAAAACGAAGTGAACCCGAAGGGTGCACTTCTTAGTTTGTTTTTTAAAGCCTTCTACGGTTCCTACATCTAATTTATCTCCTTCGTCTGCCCCGCTTCGTTCAGTTTTACGCACTCTGGTTCAGGCTAGGGCTCCGGCTCCGGCTTCAGCCTATGGCTCCGATATATCTATAGAGGTTAGAGTTTTCGTATTGGGTTAAAATTTGGGAGGCTGTCTATATGGTGACAGTAATCTCATCATAGAGGTGATTACGTACCCCTTGGGTCCCTCTGAAAGGGGGTGGGGACCCACCCCTTAAAAAAAATTTTAACATTGATTAGAAGGCTAAAATTTGATAGTGTATAGAAGAAGGAGAAAGGAGTCTGAATCTATAGAGTTTGAGTTGACAATGACACCGGTGCTGGCTCAATCGTTACTACTATGTAAATATTTGTATAATATACAATATTAATGGTGTAATATTAAATAATATATGTTTATTAAGGACATAGATTCTCAATTATGGGTTAGTTATTTCTATATGAAGGCCTCTCTTTTCTCTCTCATGGCATATGTTTAGATATATGAATTGATCCAATTCACACTCAAGTGGCGATCCAGCACCTTTTTAACTAACTCGTGCTCTTCTCTCTCTCTCTCAAGCCCAGGATCGTATTCGCGCTTGTGCGCGCCCTAAAGGCGCTCGTCCATCAGTTTGACCAGCCGCGCCAACCACCGCGCCCGCCTTCGCGATCCGCCGCGAAACTGGGTGCGTGGAAGAGCCCGCAGGCGCGCTCGCGCACGCGATCCAGAAAAACAATCATTAACTGTTTTTACATACCTCCCCCTTTGATCAGTAAATCAGTAAATCAAACTGCCCTCTCCCTAGCCCCTCTTCTCTCACCCTTTCTCCTATGATCTCAATTATAACCATGATCCTAATTGATTTAATCTATTTGAGATTTAAATACTTGTTTTCAAGTCATATTTTTTTATTAAAATGCTATGGTTTTACAAATACCCTAATATACATGTAACAATTCATAAAATATATAAAATCAACCTCATTCACCTAACTTCCACCTACTATAATCCCCTTATCTTCCTAACCGTCCTACATTAACTATTTGATTATCTTATATAATTTTGAATATCAATGTCATATTATTATTTATATTAAATAATTGCTATTGTAATTTACCGCTCACACATATCATTAAAACAGTATATACAGTAAATCAGTATGATTATCTATCAAGTATCCTCATATATACCCTATAACTCAACCTATCATTTCCTACATTTCCATGATCACCTATCTGTTATATTGAGACAAGTATGAAACATCTATATCTATAATTAAACTAATAAACGACAAACAATTTATATCTTATTAATCATTAATTACTTAGTGTTGTCAGGTAATTCATATAAATCTCACGCATATGTGTACGATATGTGAATTAAATATATATAAATTATGTTAATCACGTCAGTATCCACTATGCTACAGAGGTCTGTCTTGTTGTCTGGTTCCTACCTGGTGGTTAGCGGGTATAAACCTTTAATCTGTTTATTAAATCAAATTTTCAAATAGACGGTCGAGATTTTTTCGTAGGCTAACAACCGTTTAATATAATATAAAATCATATGGGTCAACCTAACAGTGTTACAACCAAGAATAAGTTTATAACTGATTACAAAAGATGTATATCGACTGATAAATGTTATACCATTTGTGGTTTAATAGATAATTAGAATTATTAGATATTATGTAGCTAATTAAAAATTATAAATATCCTTTAGATGAATATCTGACTGCATAATAATATATGATTTATAATTAATAAAATACTCCCCAAGTATTTAATTGATGGATACTAAGTACGTGGAAAACTTAATTCACAGTTTACTCTTAATCATTTAAAACATACACAGTATTTTTTAATTTAATAACGCAAGAATATCTTTCATCAAGAATTAATAAGTATATATATGCGCTATGATGTGTTACCTTATTTTCAAATCTCACACAGTATTACTATTATAATCTTTGATTCGGTCGAAATTAAGAAGGGATATGAAGTTACAGGTAAATGTAATATATCGCTGGCCTTACCAAAATGTTATATTACCCTAACTAATCTACAACGTAAAGAGTTCCTAAAAGTATATAATTTTAACTAAAACTTCAATTTACTACACTACTCTATCCATTGAGATAAACTAGTAGGCTATATGCTTCTAAGTGCACTCACATAGTAAGTTGTATGCTGTGCACGAAATACAAAATATCTTTTTTAAAGTTCCTTAATCACGATGATATGTTGTGTTGACCGCTAACAGAATAATATTTTTCATACTGTATAATTATATAGCCACCCCCACGGGCTTTTATAAATCTGAATTGTCTGCTACAGAACCTTTTTCTGTAATCACACTTTCAATAATATTCGTTCTACTATTCTAAATTCCACTAAAAGCATTATTATTTAATAAAGGATTTCCTTTACTAAAAACTTATTCTCTGAAAGACTGGTTAAAAAGCTGATTCTTTCTGTGTATAATGATTGTATTATAGCACTATTATTTATTAAAACTAATTTGTATTATGTATGTTCAGTAATTAAGATTAATACATCTAAAATTATCTATTATATAGTAAATAAGAGAAATGTTCCTTTAAGTACAAGTACCTCTCTCAGATAAAGAGCTAATAATGCTAACTCGGTTTCAGAATAACCCAATATGAAACGAGTATACATTAAAAAATACTTGCCTGCTAATAAACAGATAAAGATATTATATCAATTTACACACACTAAATAAATAAGAAATGGCATAAATTACTAGTCACGCACAAGAGTGGAGGTGCTGTTTTCTCGTGAGCACGGATTAACGCCTATTTACTCACTTTTGCCGTTAATTAGGATGTACAAGCGCTGCACCAACTATAGATATTCGGTAAATAGGTCGGGGCTACTTTCTGTTCTCCCTCTATATTTCTGTAATGTCAAGTATATTGGTCATGTAAGTCTTATATATTTAAAATTCATATCATGTATTTTGAGCAGATATGAATGAAAGAAACCCTGCAACACAGCATTTCCTCCAGGGACATACAAACAACAAGCACAACAACACATACACACAACATTCACTAACAAGAGAGAGAGTCAATAATTATACTAACAACAACAACAACAACAAAACATACTAACATAGAACAAAAAAACATACGCAAACTAGAGCTTTCAATAAAAAATCAGTAACACTCATTGAATCGAGACGAGAAACAACATACCAGCAAAGTAGCAAACAGTATGTCGTAACAACCTCCTCGATGTCCGCCTCTGATATATATAATATCACATAACCCATCAACTTGCCATCAGGTAGGGTAATATGCCTATAATCTATGTTGATTCAATTATTCACTAATAGCAGTACCTTTATGAGTTTTATATGATCCATCAAGTTTTGAACAGATAAATAATTAATTACGAGTAAAGGATAAACTATAGTCAAACGAATTATTACTTCACAATGGTTTAATACATTCATTTAGAAAATATAAAGAAAATCTCAACTATATAATATATCAAATAATTAGCTATATACAATAAAATATTTGTAGATCTTAAAAGTTTTTAATATTAATATTCTACTCAAACATAATAGGTAAAAGATTTCAGTACTTACATCAGATCACACTAAATAGAATTGACTATTATGATGAAAATAGACAGATAATTTTGTAGATGAACATAAGGAAAATTCACTCACAGGTGAAAGCTTGAAAAAGCACAAAATAAACCGTGAAATATAGAGTCAAGAGAGATTATATATCATAGGCAAATAACTTGCTTTTTTATTAGAATAAAATAAAATTTAATAGATTTAATAAAATGGATCAACATCTACATGAGAAAAAAATATACATTGGATACAATCAAATTAATAAGACAGAGAGAAAAACAATTACGTCTTTGAGATCTGAATAATAAATATGTATCCTTTTCGAACTGTAAAAGTTGGAATATGCATTGCTTTTTGCCGCTCGATCTTACCTACGTGGATTTTTGTGTGAGATGTAAGTGCTTCCAGTGACAGGATGGATTAGAGTATCAGAATCAAGTAACTTTCAAGATATCTATTTTATAGTTAGGTCCGACCATGAACTTTTAAATTTACTAGGAGTAATTACCGGAAAGAAAAACGAAATTTTTATTTTAGAGATATAAAAGATTACGTCGATTTTAGCTCTGGAAAAATAATATATTTTTAATGAATTTATACCCACGTCGTAACATAGACCATAGAATAGTCGCATTAAAGCTCCCTCTGGTTACTTCTAATTGCATATCTGGATTAAGATTAATATACTGTTTACCGTAGTAAATGTTAAATACTATATATATAATAGTCATATAGTAGTTTCAAGTGTTATAATAGTGATAGATAATTAAGAAAAAAAACAACTATACGCTTCAAAAAATGTATTAGTTCCTAATTTTTATATGATTATGTATTATAATTAGTTAAATTAATATTTATAGTAATATATATATACCTATGTTATCTTTCTGTCATATTACATTACTGCTAGGTAATTTTATAGACTTATGTAATTAAAATAGTTAATAATCATTATTTTGTAATAAAAATTAAAATATATATTTTCAAATATAACATTTGGTTTTTATCAATTACTACTAATTTTCTAGTAATAAATGAATACCGTGATTGTTATATTTTCATATTGTTAAACGATCATCAATGTGAAATCTACATGGAGAGTCTTAAAAGTGATAAAAGCGGGTCGATAAAATTAATTACTTATTTGAGTAAATTAGTTGTAAACAACCTAAATTAATACTCAATAGCTTATGTAGTAGTGGTAATTTTTCCTAAGGTTTTGCGTATTATCTAAAAAAAGTTTTTCACTACATAATTATAAAATAAAAAAAGTAATTGAAATAAATATTTAGAAGGCGAAGGATATTGCACTTAATTTATACCTACTCTAATCAATTAAACTCATATAAACGAATAAAATAAAATTTTCACTACACGAGTAATACTTAATAAGCTAACACATTGCCCTCTATTATGATAAGATGGGGTTAAGTGACACTACCTAAGGAATTAATCTCGAAACACTGATTTATAAGAACGTAAACAGATAAAATTATACATCTTTGACATACCGTAATGGGGTGTGTAAAATACACTTCAAAATAATTAAGGGTTTTAAAACCCTCACTAATCTTTGTGATAGCCATTAAATCACCTATAACCTTTACCAAGTCTATCCATCTCTTATGGTCTAAATGTGTTGTTATTAAACGAGGATGAATAAACCACTCAATCTAATGACACAAGCTTAAATTGTCCCTATGCTAAGCAGTCAGATAAGTAAATTTATAAAATGAAGATGGTAATATATATTATCCTCAAATGAATATGAACTTGATTAAAATAGGTATCTAGGTAAATTTTTTAGTGATAAAGTATACATAGTTTCTATATATCCATAGAATAAAGTTAAACTTAGTAGATAACATAACGGGTATATTATACCAAACATTTATTATCTCATTTAATATTAAAACTATAGCTAAGCTATGATTGATATATAGTACAAAATGAAATCTAATAAAAGTAAAGAATGTCTAAATAGGTATTTTTATCGACAGATAGATAACTACATTTACATATTATTTTAATCTCGAAATATAATTACTTATAGCTCAAGACTTGGCATTACTCTTATAAATTCGTATAGATTCTACAATAAAACCATATCTATAAGAAAACTACTTAGAAAAGCAGGGAAAAGCAACCCTTCCCAAGCCTCAAACAGCAAAACTATCCCTCTAGTAAAGGTAGGAATCGGTGGAAGGACACAGAAGCACATGTGCTCTCTGATAAAGAGAGGGTAGAAGTCCACAGTGCTAAACCGATGACGTCATCGAGAAATAAGGAAAGTAGAGAGTTACACACTTAGAAGTAAATGGAGTCGTTTAAGGTGAGAAGAGAAGAGAGATGCTAGGACTCGATCGCAATAAAGTAATCCAAGCCCACGGAGGGACTTAGATAAATTTATCAGAAAAGGGGTAACAAAAATAGTCATCATTAAGCCGGTGAGGTCACAAGAAGGCAGGGACACGTCTCTTTCCTTTAATAGGTATGATACACCCTACGAAGAGCTCCCTCACCTCCTCAACGGAGAAGATCCTGTGCCTCATGAATGATCAAAGGTACTCAATAATTTAGTAACAAATAGACTCACGCTTATCGCTTCAAGGACTCTTTAAAGAATTGGTTGAATCAAAAAAGAAAAGGAGAGGCGATATTCTGGAATGTATCCCCCCCCCAATACAATGGGGAATATAATTCAGAATACGATCAACTAGCGATTAGGTCGATACTCACTAGAGAGAAGTCCTATACATAGAGTAGTGAGGAATAATAACGGTATCAGAAAAGATAAATTAGGACTTAAAGTAAAATAGTAAAAATACAGCCATGTAATAACTAATTGTCAAATAGATATAGAGTTACACTGTGAATGTTTTAAACAGTTATTAAAGGCTAGCGAGATTTAAGAAACTCATTATGCTAAAAATCAGTTTTACATTCGTGAACTTGGATGAGTGATAAAAGATAATTTCTTATTTAACTGAATTGCACGTCATGGCTTTTCTTTAAATGAGACTTATTATCCTTCAGAATAAAAATATAAAATATCAGACTTTACTACAGAGTTATTGAGTCCTATAAAACTCGAACGAGAAATTTGGTATAACGATAGTTGGATATCATGTTAAGAAATAATGATATCTAGGATGCTGATACATGTATTTAGAGAATTAATGCCTTACTATATGTAAGTATCTATTAACACACAACAGCATTACTTGTATATATTATAGTATGAATAAAGTGTTTATGAGATATGATTATTAAAAACGTTTTAATTACAAATAATTACTCAACATAGAATTAAGTGTGTTAATTCAATAGTGAGTAAGCTTAAATATTAAAGAGAATATTTGCTTTTGAAGAGCATGAGTTTTGATATTAAAACAGCCACGGAAACTCTCTCATATCAGTTTTGATCTTCTTATTATCCTTTGTTGTATGTTTTTTTCGTTTTTATGTATGTTGAATCAAAGCAATATTCTTATAGATATTCAAGTTCGATACCTATGTTCAGTCAAAAGTATTTAAGGTGATTGACGTTGCTACGATGTATTCAATAATGATAAACATTATGCGCAAACCATTTACCGTTTTAGGACTCAATAGACTATCTCGATCACGATCTTAACAATATAAAATCCTCAAGTCTATATTAATAAACTCAATAGAGGAGAGAATAGAAGTTCTCCATTTATTTTCCAACAAGGCTCACTATCAGCAAAGATCTGGGCTTTCAGGAGGTAAAAACGGTGGATATCTGTCTACTTACGTGACCTTTGATCAATCCACGGGGGAATTCGAAACAGAGATATGGATAAACTAGTATATCCCACACGCCCTCACGCGCGCGCAGGGTCTCAGAGGATCGCCAATTAATCACGAGTTCTCATTAGGATATTTCCCACTGGAGGTTGTGAAGAGGCGGAGTGGGAAGTATATATTCCGGTGCTCAGTCCCAAAAAGCACACACGGGGTATCGGAAAACATCACCCCCCCTCGTACCTGATCCGTCGCTGGTCACGAATATCCCTTCGTTATGTGAATATTTTCCTTCTATATTTTATGATAAGTATTTTTATCTAAATTTTTTGTAATAACGATCCTAGTGTAACAGGTACAGTGTCTTTATTACACAAGCTGACTATTGGTTTATTCTGGTATTATCAAGCAGTATGTTTTGTGCGTAACACACTTTACGAGACTAATCTATTACTACAGTTTTTTAACAGATGGCATATGATATTAAATTCGCCTGATATAATAAAGAATATAATGTTAATATATAAAATATTTCTGCAATGCACACGCTATTATTTGTTCTTTCTGGTTCTGGGATATGTATCTATAATTAACATTAAGCAAGTCATCTCAATATTAGAAACTAGAATCAAAAAAAAAAAAGATGTTACATAATAAACTAGAGGACATGGAAGTCTATAAAACGATGAGAACCAGTTGGAGCCTCAATTATTAATAACACATCATATAGGTAACGGTACAATGCTTGTATAATAGTAGCATATATTCACAGGAAGTAAATGACTTTACCCCGGTAGATGTAATCGTAGAATCCTATAGCTCGTAAAATACGTTGTATATAATTGAAATTGAGAATACTGATAAATCATTGAACCTCACTGAATGAATAATCATTTATTAATAATCTAATCTAACGCTGCCATCTACATTGTGCTCAATATGTGATCTACATCCTGCTAAATAAATAATATATCAGAAACTAATTAATATATATAATACAACCCTAATAATTTAATTGAAATCCTCTAATATAAACTTAATTTGATACGAAAAGAATATGTATGAAGCTCAGGTAATTATAAATGAATAATTCTTGATGCATCTTTGATGAATATATTAGATTCCTCATACTCCATGCGCTTTTATAATAAATATTTATTAAAAAGCTGATCGAATAAAAATTAAATAAATAATGTATTAAAATAACTTAATAAAGCTAATAAGACAAGACATTATTGGAACTCATCCTTACGGAAAAAAATAGTCAATCTATGAAAATAATTACTCGTATAGATAAGCAGAGTACCGCTCAGCTCCTACATATTTTAGTGCTTACCCTGAATGATATAAGTTTCATCCCAGTTGTGGCTTTGTATAAGGACAATTAGATAAACTTTGATAAAGATTATTCGAAAGTCTTGACTTGATGGAGAATGATCAGACCTAGTGTTCATATAAGGATTTAAGTTTTATGTTGTCACAAAAGGCGGTCGGAGAGAGGGAGAACCGATCGAATGAGATCGTGTGAAATTTAGCATTTGTGAAAAATGCTGGTTCAAATCTTAAGCAGAGAGTAGAGAAGCATGAAGAGAAATGAGAGATGAAGAAAAATATGTGTATGAGAATATGTATCGCAAGTTCTGCATGCATGTGATATCGTAAGAAATGAGCGGAGAGTATACGAAGACGGACAAGATAAGGATGAAGAGAGATCACAGATAGATTGAGAGAAAGAGAAAATGAAGACGAATAGCTAAGAGAGAGAGAGAAAGCCCATGCAATCGCATGAGAAGAAGGGAGTATTTCTTGAAAATTATTCTGAAAGTAATTGTAAACCTTCACACAAGATTGAGCGTGCCCCCCCTCCCAGCAGAGTAAGAGATAGACAGCTATCAGGGTTGTCTGAGAAAAAAAATAGACACATATTTGAGCAAGAAGCTTAGTGATGCTCCGATAGACTCTCTAGTCAAATCATCTAGAACGCGACACAAGAAGAGGGAGGAAGGCAGAGAGTATATAATGAGAGATGTATAGTAGAAAACGATGGTGTCATTTTTTGACACATACTCCTTCGCATTGATTGTGGGTAATAATAAAAGCGTATGAGATGAGCATGATTTATGACCTGGAACTAGTGATTTAAGTATAGAGTGAAACATATCGAGTTAAAATTTTCGTGAATGTATATAGACGTTCCCTAACACATGCAGAGATAATGGTACTTAAATTTTGAAAAGCTAGGAGAACACTAAAGTAATGCATGAGTAGGAAATATGAAAAAAACATATATATATATATACGAGGTATCACATTAAGTCCGGCGTGTAGAGAACCTTTACCTTATAAATTGAATAATTTAATTATATAACACGTTATATCTTCATTAACGGCTTTATTATTACAAGAAAGCTATAAATCATTTACATATGACAGCTTGTTTTCATAATATTATCTTGTTAAGCCCATGAACACATCCAGTATACCGAAATTGATAAAGATACTCCGACTTACGATAAATATAATTTTTTCATAGTAATAATAATTTAATTTTACCTGATATTATTCCTTAAAAATATATAATTGTTGTCTTATTCTTCCACTTTTATTTAAAAATATACATTTTTTCCCCTATTTTATGCGGTGTTACGAATTGTTAATTAATATTAAAGAGCATGAAGGGGGACTCTAATATTTATAATTACTCAATTAATGAATAAATCGCATTCAAGAATTATTCACTTAAACGTCCCTGCTTCATGACTTTCTCGATAATCAAAAGTTATATGGTTCAATTAATTGGGTTGTATAGCGGTGACATTCCTTATGTAGCAGGTAATGTTTAATTATAAAAGACTTACGATTGCAGGATCCTGATGAGGCTTAGCGTTTAGATTTAGTAATTATGTTTTTATTTTTCTTAATCCGAGTATATAAGGCTCATAAGGTATAATTACAGTTTGTTCCACTTATACTTCAATTAATTGAAATATATTTAACTATTGTTACGGAGTCTAGACCGTCTTACGTACAGTAATTGCTTCTAAATCCATGTTATCTATCATCTAGAATGACAAACTTTTATACACTAATCAGTCGTTATTCACAAAATGAATCGGACTGCTGATTGTCTAGTTATATAATAGTTTCCACAATATTGAACATTTTCATCTACTAATTTAAATAGATATTATATCAAGATTTCTTCAAACTTCTGGAGCATGTATTAAGAAAAGGGTATATTAGCTGGAATACATCTAAAGGACATAACTTATACATAAACTCGTGACAATACCCCAAATTTTACAAATTTTAGGAAGAATAACAAGCAATATGAAAGTATGAGCTTTAGTTTAACTCGAGAGAAACACTTGTAGTGTTATCACAACAGACTGGGAGTATATCACTGCAAAAATTATGAAGATATTCGCCCGATATAGTAATAGCACACTTAACGCATGAAACACACCAGTAGATTTACACATAGTTGTTAACAGCGTTATGAAGCGGATATCAAAAGATCATACGAGGAGAACCTGTTGACGAATCCCCTCTCCCGTTGCTGCGTTGTAGCGGGTGCGTATCAAGCACGTATATCATACCTCAACCTCCTCTCTTCCATGCGGTTGGGGAATTACCCTCAATTATATTAATATCGAGATTAGAGGTGCTTATGATAAAATCCCGTTAATCTTCTTTCACACAGTGGATGCTAATTAATCCACTCACGTAAGAATTGTGGAACTTATATTATTTTTACTCGAAAGAGCCAAGTCCTGAAAGTGTGGAGAGAGATAATATGAGTATGACTAATCTATACTTTCAGAGGTTCTTCACTCTTAGGAGGCTTTATGACAGATGCTAATATACAGGTGGATTTATATTACATCCGGTCAACTCGGTTTAATGGAATGTGTCTACTTTTAAAATCGTTAGAATAATGATTCAAATATAAATTCTATTACCCATGATACGACTACTGGGGGAGTTTGTAAATTAATATAGCTGTTTTCTAATGGATCTGTATACTGAAACACGAGCTCAGGTAAATGAGTGAAGGATTTTAATTTAGGGAGGACTCCTCATAGTTGTATGAATATAAATTCTACCTTCAGAGTAGTGAAATAACTTCTCTATTGGCTCTCATCGAGACAACAGCATTGAATCTGTGGTGTTTAAGAATAATTACTATACGGTTGATTCCTTCATGAACTATTATTCTCAACACTCTAAGTTATATTATTCTTAGAGCTGTGTGATCAGAGCCGATTAATTACCAATCAATCATGCTGCTATCCAGTTAATCGAGTTTCATCATTGAACTCCCAACACCTTTCGAAAAGTAACTATTTCTGGTTCCGAGTTTTATAAAAGATCGTCATTACATTCTGTCTAGTACAGTCTTCGCAAGTTTTTATTAAATTTCATAGAATTACTTATATATGATCCAATAGAAAGCCGCAGATGAGACGGGACAAGCGTGTGAAAATCACTGTATAATGATGATTTCAGCATTCGCTGATAATGTGTCACAATAGTTACAAAAGACTTTGATTCAAGATTGTTGCTACTGTATATATCTCGCTAGCCTTTGATATATTATGAGTGTTACACACATCACTATGGGTATACTCTTATCTAGTTTGACGCAAATACTATTATGCTGGTCTTATTAGTTATATACCTTACTGTTAAATCTCACTTTAGATCCTAATAATTGTTTTGTCTTCTATTGTAATACTCGTGATACTCTTGGATCTGTAAATATACGATGAGTGGTGCTATTATAGTAAAATTTTCTTGTTTGAGAGAGTTATCACTTCCGTTTATGAATATCTATTATTTCACTATCCTTTAAAACCTCTCATATGAATGTAAGTATAATGGAGAGATTATTTTTCAACGAGGAGGAATGTCTTCTCGTTTGGGATGTGTATTCCAATACTTTAAAAACTTCTCGTGGACCAAACTACCGAGAAGGTAATTGTTAGGTTTTGCATTTGTACTATATTCTTTAGTTCAGGTTATGATGTTTTAGCTTAAATTGATGCTAAAACTTTGTATTGCGTAAGCATATACGTAGGTCAAGTATATAAGACTTATTTTATGTTATGTTTATCCAAAATGATATCCGAAATATGACTTGAATTCAAATAGTTTCAATAGATTCATAGGTGACTGGTGGTAGGAGACTTGCAGGGAATGGGTTGTTTAGATTTACGATTTACTAATTTACCTGCTTTAAAATCAGTAAACTATCACGCTTTTCTGTGATATTTTTATTCAAAGAACCTTATTTTTTATGTTATGTCAGGATAAAATTTTGTTATTTAATGTTATGTTTGGTTACAACTTTGTTATGTTTGCATTATTCGTTGGGGATTATGAATATTTAGACGAGGTTATGAAGAATTTTTGTTAAATATTAGAAGAATGAATGTTAAAAAATTTGGTACGTAAGCATTATATTCGTTGTCAGGTCGGATGATGAAATTAGACAGGGATATGCCCTAATTTTGTTAAATATTAGATGTTAATGTAAAATTTAACATTAATTGTTAGAGATAGTTTGAAAAAGTGGTGAATAGGTTACGTTTTTGTACGAAGTTGTTTAGGTACTTGAACTGTTGTTAAGTGCGAATGTTTGTTAATGTTAGTAGTTTATTCGCTACGTATGGTGTGGTTAGGTTTTGTCGTTGTACATTATCTTCTTAGTTCAGGTTAATGTTATATTAGCTTTTTTAGTGTAAAAACTTTGTTACGTTTAGGCATATATTTGATGGTTTAGTATATAAAGAACTTATTTTTTGTGTTATGTTTAGCCGAAATGATACTCGAAATATGACAATGAATCAATAGATCAATAGATCCATACATCAATAAATGGGTAGGGGTGGGGAGGGGTTGATTGGTTGATCTTACTGAATTTACTGATTTAAAGCTGCTTAAAATCAGTAAAACTGTATACCTATTCTTACTATGAATATTTTATTAACATAGAAACTTATTTTTCTGTCTACGTGTTCCATGGGCCATAAATATCTTATGTTATCGTTACCAGTTCATTACCCGGAATGCTCCTTAACTGGAGATAGACGTATATCAGATCATGCACAGATTTTATAGTTTTAATGTGAAATATCTGGTGTTAAATTTATTGTTAAATTTAACTTGGTCATGTAAAATCTAAACTTTAATTGTTAGAGATACTGCTTGGAAAAAAGTCTGAATAGGGTACGTTTTTGATTGTAAAGTTAGTTACTTTCCTGGTATTAAGTGTGGAAACTTTGTTAATAGTTAAAGTTTAATTAGAACCGTAAGTTGTGTATAGGTTTTGTCGTTGTAACATTGTTTTTTCTTAGTTCATATGATGCTATGTTAGCTTAATAATGTGAAAACATTGTTATGTTAGCATATATTCGCTGTTTTATATATAAAGAACTCATTTTTGTGCTATGTTTATCCGATATGATACTCGAAATGCGACGTAATCAATAGTGTTAATGTAAACTTAAGATTGATATGTTAGAGATATGCTTGAAAAAAATGTGAATAGGTTACGTTTTGTACACTTTGCTAGGCACTTTACTGTTGTTAAGTATGTTGTTACTGTAAGTTAGTAGTTTATTCGTGCGTAAGGTGTGTTAGGTTTTTGTCATTGCCCATGTTGATATTCCTTATTCTGGTATATGCTATGTTAGCTCTTAATTAAATGTGAATACAATGTTAACGGTTAGCAATATATTCGTCTAGTTAGTTATATAAAAACTTATATTTTGTACTATATTTTTTCGAAATGATACTCGATATGTGACCTGCATCATTAGATCAATAGATCAAAAGGTCATGGAAGGGTGGATAGGAAGGGAAGGCGGTGAGGGGACGGGGGATTTGATTTACTGATTTACTGAATTTACTGCTTTAATTTGGTAACTATTTACCACTTATACTATGCATCTTTTATTCATAGAGAACTTATTTTTATGTTATGTTTGGATAAAACTTTGTTCTTTTTTTGTGGATTTTGCAATTATTTTTGTTTGGGATTATGATATTTACGGTTAGGGTAAGGTTTTGATAAATTTTTTGTTAAATTATTACTTCTGTGAAGAAAAAAAAAAAATTTTACGTTAGCAATATATTCGTTGGTCTGTATGATGATAATCGGACAAAAGGGTTATGATACATTTTTGCTTAAATGTTACTGTGTCAGTGTAAGATTAACGTTAATATGTTAGAGATTGCTTGAAAAGAAAAATAGGCTTACGTTTTGCATGCAAATTTAGTTACTTTACTGCGTGTTAAGTGTGGAACTTTGTTAATGTTAAAGTTTATTCGTTCGTGTAAGTTGTGTTAGGTTTGTCTTTGTACATTATTTTCTTAGTTCATGGTACGCTATGTTAGCTTTATTGATGGGAAACTTTTATTACGTTAGATTATATTTGTTGATCAGTTATGATAATAAACCAATGTTGTGATAAATTTTAATTAAATATTACCATGTTAATATAAATTAACATTGTTATGTTAGGATTTGCCATATCTTCCAGAACTGGGTTACGTATTTGTGGCCTATGTTAGTTACTTTACTGTATTTATTAGTGTGGAAACTTTGTTACGTTAACAGTTTTATTCATGTTTAAGGCGTGTCAGGTTTGTCTTTGTGTATTATATTCATAGTTCAGATGATGCTAATAAGCTTTTATTAATGTGAAATATTTGTTACGGTTAGCATTATCGTTGATCGTGGTACAAATATTTGTTTTATGTTAATGTTTTTACCAAAATGATACTTGAAAATGTGACTTGAATCAATAGATTCAGATAGATGTAATGGTGATGTGGACAGTGGTAATATGTGCCGGTTTGATGTAAGCTGATTTCTGGGT